>JAVJIF010033415.1:0-105664 GCA_038442645.1 Agave tequilana
AGGGTGCGAACCAGTTGGCAGACCAAAGGGTGCAGCCTTTGGTTGGGTTCAGACCTGAAGGCCCCTTTTGAAATGCTATATAAAGCATTCCAAGTTCTCATTTTAATACACACCAAATCTGAGATTTCTCTCTCTCTCTCTAAAAAGTTCTGACTTCGGTTCTGAACTGGGCTCCAGCGAAGTGGGAATCCACGACTTCCAGAGCGACTTCCAACGAAGTGGGAATCCGCGACTTCCAAGTGAAGTGGGAATCCAAGCGACTTCCTAAAGGAGATTCTGTCAAAATTCTTCAACCTTCCTACGTCCTCAACAGTGGTGTTCCTCCAAAAGAGTAAGACAAATATCATTTGAAATTTGTCGTTATACCGCTGTTTTGCTAATCCTGTGTAGGTACTGGTTGACTACGGTTGGACCGTACGGTAATTTGGTAGTGCTACAAATACCGTGAAGAAGTGTTGTATCTTGGGAGACCAGCGTCCATTATCCCGTTAGCACCGGTGCGGGGGACGTAATTGTCTTAAGGAGATTCGCTGTAAGCGTACCTCACTTCAAATACTGTATAAGTGGACTAAGTCCTTTATACAGGGGATATACTTTACAGTATATCGAGATTGACTTAGATTCAGTCTAAGTGTTACTGTATAAGTGGATTAAGTCCTTTATACAGGGGATATACTTTACAGTATATCGAGACTGACTTGGATTCAGTCTAATTGGTGCTTAAACTAAGGAAGGAAATTGAAAGGTGGTTCTTAAATTAAGGAACGTTCTTTTGAACGGAAACCTCACCTGATATTTGCCGACCTGGCCAATTAGATTGTTGATATCTCAGTGATCTTGATTAGTTGTCAGATTGATTCTTGTTAAGCAGAATACCCAACAGCCGACAATCTGGCTTGGCTGGAAAACCAGTCGACGATGACGATCTCATCTTCATCATCATGAACAACATAGGTCCGACATTTGAAGCCACTATGAGCTCCGCACAAGCCTGAGACACGCTGATTTTTTATGACGATCTTGTGGCACTTCTTCTTGGTGCGGAACTGAGGATGAAGTCACTCTTCTCCAGTCCTTGATGCTACCCCCAACAACATTGTATGCTCCTACATAATTTGTATCCTCGAGTCAAGGCTATAACAGCCGAGGTCACAGAACCACCTTCCGTGGGCGTGGCACACTTATTCCTCATCATCATCGTCTGCCCTCCCTTCGAAGACTGCGGACATGGTCATGTGTTAGATCTGCAATCGTCCTCGGCACACGGCATTAAACTGCTACCACCCAATGGACCATGCCTACGGAGGGCGTGTCCCAACTAAATAACTCTCAACCATGATCGCAACGAGCCACCTACCAACATTGATGCATCCACTTGGGTCACAGATACTGGGACATCCAACCACATCACCAACGACTTGCAAACCTTACGGTTCATGACTCCTATCGTGGAGCTGACAAAGTTGTTTGGCAATGGTGTAGGTTTGCTCATATCCCACATGGCTCATCTATTTTTTCACATAACTCTTCTGCATTAAGCTTTCTAATATCCTACATTGTCCTGATATTTTCACTAATCTCCTCTCTGTTCATCAGTTTACCCGTGACAATAACTGCTTCTTTGTGTTTTTTCCTGATTTTTTCTATATCAAGGATCTAAAGACGGGGAAGACGCTTTTTCGTGGACTGAGTAACGATAGTTTCTATTCCATGAACGGATCCACCACCAAATTTCTACTGCTAGAGAACGTCCTTTTCCTTTTCCTGGTGCTCGAGTTGCTACTCAAATTTGGCACTCTCGTCTTGGCCATCCTGCTTCGGTCATCGTCTCCAAACTGTTATCAAATAAATGCTTACCTACTACGGGCTCCGGTAGTCTTTCATTTTGTCACTCTTGTCATTTGGGTAAAATCTCCAAATTACCTTTTCAGTTATCTAACTCTGCATCAAATAATCCACTAGATTTAATTCATTCTGATGTTTAGAGTTTTCTCCTATTGCTTCTATGCGAGTTTCTAAATATTTATTTTATTGTTGATGATTACTCCAGATACTCAGGATTTTCCCTATGCATTATAAGAGCAAAGTCTTTTGTATTTTTATCAAATTCAAAACACTAGTTGAAAATATAATTTCTTCTAAAATTAAAGCTTTACAATCTGATGGTGGAGGAGAATACACCAAACATACTTTTCAATAATTTCTTGCCACTCATGTATCCAATTTCGCTGTTCATGTCCATCTAATCCCTACAAAATGGTTTAGCTGAACGTAAATATCACCACATTGTTGAAATTGGGTTCTTGCTCACTCTCACATGCCCTCTCTTATTGGGTCGATGCATTTAATACTGTTGTATATCTCATCAATCGTCTACCTTCATACACTCTTCAATTCTCTATAACGTATACCAAGTTGTTAATCGACTTCCTAAATATGATATTCTTCAGATTTTCAGTTGTGCATGCTTTCCTTATCTTTGCCTATGTAATACCAATAAACTTCAATTTCGCTCAAAAAAAATGTGTCTTTCTTGGCTACTCTCTTAACCATCAGGGCTATCGTTGTCTCGATTTTTCTACGGGTCATGTCTATCTCTCTCGTCACATGGTATTTGATGAACACTTATTCCCTTTCAAGATATCTCTTATACACATCACCACCCAATATTCACCCAAACTCCTATATCCTCTTACTTAGTTCTGATCCAGTGCCATTCACCCAAATTTCAACACCTCCACCTACTTGTAATTCTCCAGATCAACATACCCAACCACCTAACGTATTGCCAATACATCCAACTATTCAATCTTCAACTTCATCACCACAACAACTTTCCATTTCTACACTACTCCTCTCTACAGCATCTTCGACCCACAAGATGGTTACCAGGAGCCGTACAGGAATTGTTAAACCCAATCCCAAATATGCTTTGCTTGTGACTAATGTCTTTGATATTGAACTCTTGTTTTAGTCAGGTCGTTAAATAAGCTGCTTGGAGAAAAGTTATGGGAGCCGAGTTTGATGCCTTACAACTCAACGGGACATGGTTGTTGGTGCCAGCACGACCACGTATGAATATTTTACCAAACAAATGGATCTTTAAAATCAAACAGCGGCGGAATCGATCTGTTGACAGGTACAAAGCTCATTTAGTCGCAAATGGATTTCATCAACAGAATGGACTAGATTTCACTTAAACATTTAGTCCAGTTGTCAAGCACGCTACTATTCGTACAATCATGGCATTGGCAGTCCATCACCACTGGCTATTTGTCAACTTGATGTTCACAATACTTTCTTGTATGGGTTCCTCACAGAAGAGGTCTATATGCGGCAGCCTATAGGGTTCGTAGACTCCAACTTTCCTCATCATGTTTGTCACCTACTCAGGTTTTCTCTACGGTTTAAGCAAGCTCTAAGGGCATGGTTTAAACGCTTCTCTGATTATCTTGAAGACATTGGATTTCACAAATCCAAGAGTCATTATTCTTTGTTCATTTATCATAACCAAGACATCCTCATTTTTTTACTAATTTATGTGGTTGACATATTGATCACAGGAAATAATTCTACAATTATTTCTCAGTTCATTGAGAAACTTGATACACAATTCTCGATGAAGGATTTGGGCAAACTACATTATTTTCTTGGAGTGAAAGCCAACGATGCTAATGGCGGTTTGTATCTGTCTCAGACAAAATACATCACCGACATGGCTACTTCGCACACAATTTCAAGATGCAAAACCTATTAATTCTTCTGTTCCTGCTGGGAGGAAGCTTAATCGTTATGATAGCGATCCCTTACCTGATGCCTCAATGTATCCTAGCATTGTTGGTGCTCTTTAGTATATCACCTATACCCGTCTAGATCTTTCATTTGTCATGAATCAATTATGCCATTTCATGTATCAACCTAGTAGCTCCCATTGGATGGCTGTCAAATGTATATTATATTATCTGAATAAAATCCCAACTCATGATTTGTTCTACAACCTGACGCTCTTTCTCTTCAAGGATTCTCGGATGCAGATTATGGTGGTGATCCAGATGACAGACATTCAACTGATGGTTATTGTATCTACCTTGGTAGTGACCTATTTCTTGGAGTGCTAAGAAACATCGAACGATCACCCGCTCTAATACAGAAGCAGAGTATCGCTAATTAGTTTACACGGCGATGAAAATCTAATGGTTACGCTCCCTATTCTGTGACTTGCATATCAGTCTCACAACCCCCATAATCTGGTGTGATAACATTAGTTCCATCTCCTTCGCCTCCAATCCTATCTTCCATTCCAAAATGAAGCATTTAGAAATTGATTACCACTATGTTCGTGATAAAGTGGTCTGTCGAGAACTCCATGTTCGTTACATTCACACAACCGATCAAGTTGCAGATATTTTCACAAAGGCTTGTCTTCAGTTCGGTTTGCTTTACTCTCTGCCAAGCTTATGCTGCGTGAACGCCTTATCAGCTTGTGGGGGTGTGATAGGAAGATCACGTCTCTACCAGATTTTTCAACTTTGTAACCTCTAGACCAAATTCATGAAGTGATTAGCATACTCAACAATAAAAAAAATCAGATCTTCAAAATCAGAATCACAACAAGAATCAGTTAGAGAGATCAACATCACAATAAGAATCTGTTATTCTCATGATCATCTTCATGCTCTTCTATCTTCTTCTGTAACAAACTGTAAAAACTGATATATCTGTAACATATAATAGAGTAGAGATTTACACCACAAAAATGTACTGTGTGATTTGAAACCATTACCAGCCTAATTACAAACTTCTTTACAATCACCAAAATCCATGTTGGGTCTGTTTGGATTTAAGGAATTGGTGTGAAGTGAGGAAGTAGGAAGTAAGATTTATTTCCTTTAGGAAAAAGGAAAATGAGTAGTAAGTTTTCTGGTGTTTGGATGATTGTTGGGAAGTGTGGTTTGGAAAAATTTTTGTCGTTTCCGGTGTTGGATGGTAATGAAAAGTGGAAGTGGAAAAGTTGACCACAAAGTTGACCGCAAAATAATATTAAAATAAAAAATTAATTAAGAAAAATAAAAAATAGATTGTAATTAGAATGCAAGTGAGATTTACTTGACCAAAAAATTAACTGTTTTATGTTATAACTTATTATAAATGAATTATATGACCACAAAATTAACTGTAGCACTCTGGAAGTGAGAAAATGGTTGTATAAAAGAGAGATGAAAAAGGGAAATGGGGGTTTTCTTATTTTCCTTTTCCGGTGTTTGGATAGATAGGAAAATGAGCAATTATACTTCCCCACTTCCTCACTTCACTGTGATTCCTTACATCCAAACACGCCCGTTGATGAATCTTTGTTAACAAGTTTTATATATTCAATTATGAATTAAGATTCGAATTGCGAAAGGTCCAATTTCTAATCTCTTCCATTCAAGTTAACTTTAACATATTTTTTGAGCCAGAATGTCTAACTGTAAATTTAACATATTAAAATGGATATTTCTTGACTTTTTTATTTGAAGGGTTCAAAACAATTTCGTGATGACAAGAGGGACAGCTTCCCCAATTTCCCCCAGGTTCAAAGGTCAGTGTGTTTGTGTGTTGTGTTGAGGTTCAACAAAAACGGTGCCCTTGACATCATCTCTTGCATGTGGGGATTTAAGCTACCTACCTTTGAGCTAGGCAGCAACCTACGTGTTTTACACACGTGTTCTTTAAAATATCAAACATGTAGAAGTGTTCAGAAATTTCAATGTCAGAAACAAGCCTTGTTGCCTTACGAAGTGCATGAATTTGCCATCAGAAAAATAAAAAATTAGAGCTTGGTCCTTATGACACTAGTTTTTTTATTATTGTCCTTTTTTTTTTTTTTTTTTTTTGGAAGTAAAGAGAAGCTCGTTTGTTATTTAAATGAATGATGTGTATATTCTATTCATTTTATAGGTTTATTCTAACACAGTGCCATTGAATGTCCTTCAGGTCTCCCATCCAACAACCCACATGAATCATGAAAATCGTTTTCATAGAAGAATGAGTACGTGGTCTCTTGTGTGATTGGAATTAAAGAGATTAATAAAGCAAATTGAAGGTCATGTCTTGTGCATGGGACAATTTCGTTGGGCTTTACATTTTTCGCCAGCTGACTTCAAGCTATTCCCTAGATCAGGACTCGGGAAATTTAAGGTCGCACGTTGAATTAAGGGTCTGTTGCACTATTGCATTCGCAACCATTTTGTTTGAATAACTTGATGATGTATTTGCTTACATATCAGTTGTTGCTTTCATTTTCTTCTTTTTGCTTTCATTTCTTCTTTTAAGCATGTAAGTGCATGTTGTAAGTGGAAAACTTTTTACAATTTCAAGTGGGTTCTGTGCAAGTTCTCATAATTGGTAATGTGTGAAAGTGTAAGTGAGAAAATACATTGTCACTTAATGTGTTTGGTACAACTTTAAAGAAAAAAATAAAATTCAGTTTACTTATTTAATTTGTTGTAAGTGGGATGCCAGTGCAAAGCTCACTTGCAACAAAATAGGTTTTTTTTTGTTTTAGTTGCAGTTTGGATTTCAAAGCCCACTTGCAGGCCTAACTGTAATTGTGTGCTCACTTACATACCCACTTGCATTTGTAGACACATTTGCAATTTGTGGCTCATTTACATACCCATTTGCAAAGGTCACTTGCAAACTTATTTGCAATTTTTCATTAATTTTATATTATTAAATTAATATATTTATTAAATTACTATATTTTCATTTGTTTTAGATTAAATCAAGTTTGTTTATTGTCATGCCGCTGTTAAGAGAACCTTGATAAAAATAGAATAATCAGATCTTCGATAAAATAGAATAATTCATTGGTGCACGGAAACTATAGCTAAGCATATTAAGATATTGGTTATTCGTTTTTTTTCTTTCTTACTGTTTTCTTGCATTGCATTTCAGAAGCAAAATATTTCTTTCTTATCTTTTACTTCTCAGATTTAAATACAGATTTTAGTAGGTAGATAAATTAGATAAGTTTCAATAACATATCTAAAATATTATTTAAAAAAGATTTAAATTTACTAGAAAATTAAATATACCTTATTTATTTATTTTTTAAGAGTACTTATAAATATAACTTTTCGTTATGAAGATAGCTATCCACCTTCATCACCTCCAATCACCAATGACCGCCATCAACCAATCACCTCCATCCCATCCATAATTAATATGATTGGTTATTATTATGCAAATATTGACTGCATAATAACCCAGATTTTACTATACATAAGTCATTCATGCATTTTCTTATGCACTTGAAAAATACAAGAAGACTCTTATTCTTGACTCTCTTTCTCAAGAATCTCTCTCTCAGCTTTGCATTTCTCAGTTTTATAACACGTTATCAGTACAAACACTCTACTTCTATCACAAATCTTTAGCTCTATTAGCTTAAGGAAAACGCCGGATATGAATTATACTAAGAGTCAAGTTCAATTCCAGATATATTTACATACCAGATAGTGGTGCAATGCACACTATTCTCAAATATAAAAGATATTTTTTCGATTTAAAATGAAGAAAGGCAGTTATCAGTACAATATAAAGTCCTGTAAACTTGATTGAAGAGACTGGTAAATCCAGCTCATTATTGCCAAATGGAACAAATTTTTTTAATAAAAGATGCTTTATTTTTATCAAAACTCAAAAGGAATTTGTTGAGTTATAATGATCGTATATCTTCATAAATATGATACTCAGTTTACAACTAAAAGAAACATGAAGTATATGTATCTTACTACTCATGCATCTGAAAAAAGTGCACATTAAGAAAACTATCAAAGCTTTCTTCGATATTGTATTACACATATATAAATATGATTGAGTCACATATGGTAGTTAAAGAAGATCCTTAGACGTTAACTCGATGACATGACCGTTTAGCTCATCTTGGTTCAATAATGATGCGAAGAGTTATTGAAATTCACATGTACATACATTGAAGGACCAGAAGATCCTTCAAGCTAGTAAAATTCTATGTGAGATTTGTTCTGTTGGCAATAAATCACGAGACCATTATCAGCTAAAATTAAAACTGAATTACATATATTTCTTGAACATATTCAAGGGATATATGTGGGCCTCTTTTCACCTATTGTGCGGACTCTTTTGATACTTTATGGTATTGATAGATGCCTTTAGCAGATGATCACATGTTGTTTTTTTATATACTCGCAATGTGGTGTTTGCGAAATTTTTTTATCAGATAATTAGATTACAAGAACAATTTCTTGATTATATAATAAAAAAAGTTTGACTTGATAATGCTGATGAGTTTACGTCTCAATCTTTTAATGATTATTGTATGTCAAATGAGATTACTGTTGAGCATCATTTGCCCATGTACAAACACAAAATAATTTAGCTGAATTATTGATCAAGCGCCTCCAACTTGTTGCTAGATCATTAATAATGAGAATAAAACTTTTTATTTCTGTGTAGGCTCATGCCATTTTACATGCTGCGACATTAATTTGCACCAGACTAAGTGCATATTATAAATACTCTCCAAAATCCAACTGGTATTAGTTCAAGACTAAATATTTTCATCTAAATTTTTTTGTGTAATATATGTACCAATTGCTCTACCATAACACACAAAAATGGGTCCTCAAAGAAGATTGAAAATATTTGTCGGATAAGATTCTCCTTCTATCATAAGTATCTTGAGCCTCAAATTGTTGATGTTCTTATGGTCCATTTTGTTGATTGTCATTTCGATGAGGCAATTTTTTCATCATTAAGGGGGAGAAAAGAAACAATTGAAAAAGAAGTTTACATGAAATGAACCATCTTTGTTGCATCTTGATCCTTATACAAGATAATGTGAATTAGAAGTGCAAAAGATTATGCATTTACAAGAAATAGCAAATCAATTACCGAATGCGTATATTGATACAAAAAGAGTAACTAAATCATACAAACAGCCGCAAATATTCTTGCTCGGATTGAAATCCCAAAAGGATAATTTAAAAATGAGTCACTAATGAGTATAAGACACGCCTGAAACGTGATAGACCAATCGGTTTATAAAATTAAAAATTCTCAGAAAAAAGAGCAGCTAAGCGTGATGGCTCCAATATGGAGGAATGTGTTCCAGAAAAATACAAAATTAGATAAATCAAGAGATATAAAACCCTGAAGGTATAGAAAATCATGAGATCTCAATTGATTATGTTAATACAAGAGAATTACGGAATCAAACTGAGATGAAAAATATTAAGAAAATATTTTTTATTTTGTATCATGTGATATTATAAACGGAAGCAAGGATCTTGAAGCAAGATCTGTCACTGAATGTAAAAATAGACACGATTAGATTAAATGTAAAGACGCTATACAGGCTTAATTGAATTCCCTCAATAAGCGTAAAGTATTTGGATCTATTATCCTCATGTCTAAAGACGTGAGACTTGTGGAATATAAATAGATTTTTGTACGAAACACAATGAGAAAATTGAGATTGTGAGGTATAAAACTCGACTTATTGCACAAGACTTTCATAAAGGCCTGTAATTGATTAGAGGAAATGTATTATCCAATAATTAATGCAATTACATTTAGATATTAATCAGTTTAGCAGTTTCTGAAAAATTTAGAAATACGTCTTATGAATGTTGTTACAACTTACTTATACGGATCACTTTATAGTGATATTTATATGAAAATTCCTGAAGGATTTAAGATGCATGAAGCATCAAGTTCAAAACTCAAAGAGTTATATTCGATAAATTAAAAAGATCATTATGAGTTAAAGCAATAAGGATGAATGTGGTATAATCACTTAAACGAGTATTTATTAAGAAAGGGATATGTGAACAATCTTATATGCTCATGTGTTTTTAGTAAGAAAATAACACCTATTTTTACTACTGTCTATGTTGATGATTTAAATATCGTTGGGACTATAAAGAAATTTTTGAAAAAATGATGTACTTAAAGGAGGAATTTGTAATGAAAGACCTTGAAAAAATCAAATATTATTTGATTTATAGATTGAGCACCTTCTAAGTAAAATACTTTTGTATCAATCAACTATACTGAAAAGGTCTTAAAAAGATTTAACATGGATAAGGTGAATCCTTTAAGTACCCCCAATGGTTTAAGTACCCCAATGGTTGTTACATGATTGCATGTGAAAAATGATCTATTTCGCCCTCGCGCGAAAATAATGAAGAGGTTCTTGGTCCTGAAAATCATACCTAAGTCTAATTGGATATCTTATGTATATTACTAATTATACCCGATCAGATATAGCATTTGCTACTAATCTATTAGAAAGATTTAACTCATCTCCTACACAGAGATATTGAAACAGAGATAAGCATATTGATCGAGGGAAAATCAAGCACGAAAATGTTGTTGAAATCAAGCAATAAAAATGTGTGTGCTTTGGCTTTCTCGATACTTCCGTTATAGCATAGAAACTAAACGGGTCGAATTTGTAAGGATAGAAAGCGATAGAAGCTTTACGGTCTATGCATGTGTGTGTTAGTGGTTCTTCTATATTTTAAAGAATGAAAAGAAAGAAAACAAGGAATGGAAAGAGAAGAGTACGGTGGAAACAAAGATAGACACATTGAAAAATGATTGTTTGAAAAGTGATTTTGTATTATTAAAGTAAAGTAAAAATGAAAGAAAACTCATGGCTACTAACTACTAATGGCTCCACTAACCATGCTAACCTCTCAGTGATAGTTACCTCACATGTATCCTTGGCCATAACTAGTCTTTGATTCAACAGCGTTTCAAAGCATGACTCATAAGATAACTCATCACATCCAAAACTCAACAAATAAGTGCAAGTTACACTTAAACCATCAAAACTAAATAAGAGTAAGCATGAAATAAACTAATGTTAGCTTGTTAGAGAGTTAGAATGTTAGAGTGTTAGAATGCATCAGCATGAGCCATCAATGGCTCTTGGAAGAGTAAGACCAAGTAGAAACTATTAGATTCATATGGATTATCAAGTAAGGAGTAAGCAAGTTAGTAGTTATTAGTTAGTTGCCATGAGAGAAAATTAGCTAAGCATGTAAAAGAAGTCAGAGAGAAGAAAACAAGAAGAGATAAGAGAGAACCTTTCATAGAGTGTCACCCTCTATTACAAGCACTCTTCCTTTCATCATATATACTACTCTCTTTCCTATTACAAGATCTACAAGAATAGAAAATACAAAAGAGAAAGAAGTAAAATAACTAACCTAAATTACTCTAAGGAGAAGAAACTACCCTAAAAATTATACTCAAGAATCTCTCTCTCTCCCTATACTGGAGAATACTGGGCTTTTATAGGCAAAACCAGCGGTACAGGAGGGCCATACTAGGCCATCGGGGCCTGTTAGCCCAGAGGCCCTTCACTCTAGTTTTGATGATGATTAACTCATGTAGTTATAATTTACTAATAATCTTGTGATATTTAGTTTCAGATATTTGACCAAGATATTAATAGGTGATTAGCTTCAATAAAGGTATTTGGAGCTTTCACATGTAGATTCAAGAGTTCGAGCGTCAAAGATCGCATCTAGTACTCGGTTGGAGTCAAGCTTGTTGGATCGTGTTTGGATCGAGTCGGCTTGGAGACAAGAAGACTTCGGTTTGTTTTTAGTTTAGTTGTTTAGATCTTGTATAAAAATTAGATAGTGTTGATATACTCAAGTTCACATACACACACAAGTTTTAAGTTTATTGGTTTTGATTTTTCGGTTTAACCGATTTTGGATTTCATGTCAAAAACATAGATATATATATTATATGTATATTGGATTATATCCATATACAATATACTTCAAAATTATTTCAATATTATGTATTTGTATTTGTACAAGTTTTGGAGAAAACGGTTTTCTATTTAAAAAATTTAAGTTTGAAAAATACCGATTTTTGTTTTAAACCAAATTTCAATATCACAAAATGGTTCAAAATATTTGTAATATGTGTTGAATTTTAGTCACATATATTTGGTATTCAAAGATCTTAAAAGAACTTATTTTTGTGAAATTTATGTGATTTTATGAGATTTTATTGAAGCCAAAATAACCAAGTTTTATAATCTCTAAAAGCTGGACTGGCCTTCTACCGGTCGACCGGACGGTTGACCGCTGCAGAAGTCGGTCGACCGGTCCGGTCGACCGATGTGCACAAACGTCACGACAGCTTGGGCTGGTGGGCCGATCGACCGGGCGGTTGACCGTCCAGAGAGCTCTGCTCTCTGGAAATGGCCTCGGTCGACCAGCAGAGAGCTGCTGCTCTCTGTATCCAGTTCCGTCGATCGGGTGGTCGACCCGTAGAGAGCTGTTGCTCTCTGTTTTCAGGCCTGGTCGACTGGAGACACAACGGTCATAAAAATGACCGTTGGCCGGTCGACCGGGCGGTCGACCGGAAGGTCATTTCTGACCTTTCCTGGCTGCCAACGGGCAGAATTTTGATGGGTTATAAATACCCATCCTCTTGAGCTGTTTTAGCTAAGCGTTTAGAGAGCAAAAATTTCGATCTTTACAAGTGTTTAACAGCAAGATTTTAAAAGAGTTTTGGGCTTAAATATTTCATCTTTATTTATTTTAAAAAGGGTTAAAAAATTCAAAGCAAAATAGAGACTTTGGAAATTTTTTCGACCTTCATTTCTATAACTATTCTAAAAGTTTTCTAAGAGTTTTTATTTATGAATTATTTTACAAACTCTTTATTTTCGCACACTTGAGTTATCATATCTATCCTATCTATTAGGATCTAGTTTTGTGAGAAATTGGTTTGTGGTTGTTGATACCACCAAGAGTTGTAAACCTTCTTTACTTTGTGATATCCCTCTAGTGAGAGGTGATTGTGGAGGTTGTGTTGATATCCCTCTAATGAGAGGTGACTATGGTGATTGAGTTTGGTTTGGTTGGTATCCCTATAAGTGTAGAGGTAATTGTTGAAGAGTTGGCTTTGTGCCTTTCCCTCCAAGTGTAGAGGAGGTTGTGCAATTGGGTTTGTTGTTATCCCTCTTAGTGAAGAGGTGATTGTAGAGTAGTGGCTTTGAGCCTTATCCCTCTTGTGTGAGGTTGATTGTTGCTTGGCTAAGTGCCCATCCTTCTAAGTATAGAGGTGATAGTTGTTGTGCCTTGCCTCTTGTGTAGAGGTTGTATTGTTAGAGAGAGGAGTTATGTACTCCTAGTTTGTATTACCCAAATCCTCAGTGGAGGTTCCCTGTGTGGAAAGTCCTATGTGGACGATATAGTGGAAATCCTTCTGTGTGAAAGCGGGGACGTAGAGCAGTGACTCGAACTTCGAAACATATCTTGTTGTTTGCGATTGATCCACTATCTCTTAACTCTCCCTCTCTCTCATTGTGCATTGCATCATATTGTTCATATCATATATATGCTTGGGTTTGATTGTGTGCCATACTTGTGTTAAACCAAGAGAGCTTCATATAGCACCTCAACTCGTATTTAGAGGAATTTAGAGGAGATAGTCCAGAGCCCTTCACCGGGAATTTGGCTACACTCTTTGGTTACACTAAGTGTGTTGCAATTTATTTTAATTCCACATTATTTGTCATTAGATTAGCCTTACACCTATTTACCCACCTCTAGGTGTACTTTCAATTGATATCAGAGCCTACGTTCCTGATATTAGGTTTAACCACTTAGGAGTGAGATCTTGATTTGCTAATCTAGTATTTGCATTTGCACACATACTTATTTACACACACTCATGGATTACCTTACCCCTCCCATGTTTGATGTTTCTAACATCGATATGTGGAAGCTTAGGATGAGTATGTACCTAAAAACCCTAGGATTGCTGTTTTCCTTGCCGCTACTAAGAAATCTTATCTTGGTAATAGCAAACATATAAAGGCCAATGCACAAGCCCTTGAGGTACTTAGGAGCACTCTAAATAAAGAATATCTTTTTATGCTTTCTCATTATGATTTCGCCTTTACAGTGTGAACACCTTGACCTCTCCAAAACTTTAAACGCCAAAAATTGTGGAGAAGGAATCTAGTGTAGACGAGTCCGACCAACATTGCTACATGGTCTAAGGAAATGACTCGTTGAGGTAAACTCGGACATCCATGTAGATGATTGTGCTAGTTCTTCTTGTAGTGATGATTATGTTGATGCCGATGTTTTAAATGAAGAACTATCTATTGTTTGTGAAAACCATTTAGAAAAATACCAACTCTTGAAAAAGGAAAGCCTTAAACTAAAAGAAGAGAATAAGGATTTATTTTCTAAACTTAACATGGCTTTGCAAGAAAGAGATGAGATTTCAAATGAAAGGGACTCATTGAAATCCCAACTTGATCTTACCTTAAATGAAAACAAAATCTTAAAAGGTAAAAATGATTGTGATAAAGTTTTGAGGAAAAATGAAGTTCTATCTTCAAAACTTGTTTTTGTTTTGAAAGAAAATGATTCTTTGAAAATAAAATTATTTCTATTTCAAAAGAATTGGATTTAATTTCTAATGAAAATAAATCTTTGAAAAATGATTTGTCTTCACATTTTTGCTATGCTAGTGTAGTCTCACCTTCTAGTGTATCTATAGCATGCTCCACCTCTTCTTCTATTATTGCAAATGATATATGTGCTTTAAAGAAGAGTGCTGATTGTTTGGGCTCCACTTTGAGCCAATGGGTCATGAACCACACACGGTTGGATCCATGTTTCACAAGAAACATGCTCCTTATATGCATGCACACAAATCACGGCATACACATGCTTCTCACGTTCATACACATGACACTAGGTATGCTCATGTGTATACTTATACACATTATGGACGTAAGGGCCTCCTTGCAAAATTTTGTTATGATCGGATACATGATTCAAATTTTGCAAACAAGTTTGTTGGGTTAGGAAAGATGCTAACTCCTATGGACCTAATAAAGTATGGGTACCAAAGCCACTCCTATTTTATTTGATGTAGGTGTGAGCTCTCACATGATGTGAGAGGTGTTAGTGCCTTGAGGTGAATGCGTTCCGAGCTATATGGTGACACTTTTGGATGCATCACTTTCGAGGGGAGTTTGGTTGGAGGACCACCAAGGTTTGGAGATATAGAGATGAGCCCTCTTGGTTTTGATAACTATCGCTTACTCCTTATTTTGTTTACATGCTTTCATTTATTGATTTTTAGCATGTCATGTTTTAATGCTCATTATGCTATATACCATGAAAATTAGACCTGTGACATACATGTATAGTATTTGAGATACACTCATATTTATATGGATTATTACTTTTGTGTTCTCACATTAGTTTAACTATTGTGTATATCATACCTCAAACATGTGCATTTAGCCTAATGATCATATTGGTTTATATTTTGTTTTATGCTTCATGCTTTAATTACATGTTTAGATGTATTTTTCATTAAAACTTGTGTATATACCTGTACAACTAGTGAACCATAAATTAATTATTATATGTTTGTGCTTAAATTGTTCATTTGTACCCATTAGATGTACTAGTATAGCCTAATTTTGATGATTCGTACATTTTGACTTGTATTCCCCATTTTGTACATGTTTTCATATGTTTAGCTTCATGTACATGTTAATTTTGTTTAAAACTTTAGATATACATGTATACCCTTGAGTTATTTGTTTTTCATACAAATTTTTATTATGAACTCATTTGTACTTAGGGATGTGTATGTATAGCTTTAGATTTAGACAAAACATACATATGCCTTGGAGTTAGTATTATTTTGTGAAAATAAACTTCATGATTTTCATTTTTGTTAAGAAATTTCATATTGAGCTTAATTGCCTATTCGCATGATTTTGTGATTACATGATTTTTACACTCACATTACTCTTATTTACTCATGATTTTTGTTTTCATGAGTCTCATATATGTGCTTTGTAGACCTTGAGTGTCGATGGTCGTGTGACTTACATGTTTTTCATGAAAATATTCATATTTTATTCCTTACTTGAAGGATTTCGCAGTAGTTTTCAAATATTATCTTTAAACTAGTCATTATTCTTCAATTGCAGAGTTTTCAAATGTGTTAAATTATTTTCAAATCCTATTTTGAAAACCCCTACCATCTAAGGGCGGAGGGATGGGCAACCATGCCTTGTGAGTCTAATTAAAAATCTTTTTAAACTTGTGCATGAAAGGGAGGTAATTATGAGTTATACACTTGATCCTCATCATATTTTCAATTGATATCTCAATTGATATACTCATATGTGTTTTCTATATATGTATGCTTCAAACTTCAATAGTATCAATTTCGATTGATATTTATATTTTCGTACATATATGTGATTTAATTGTGCTTACTATATTTTTACATCTTAAAGCATAAATTATGTTTATGCTAGCTTGACTTAGTTCTTAATGACAATTATTTTTCAATTTATATCTTATACAAGTTTATGCATGATTTTTATTAGTATTTCATAAAGGGGGAGAAAATTCATGTTTTATCTTTCAATTGGTATCTTTCAATCGATTTTATTCTCAATTGATATCTTACTCCCATTCTTTATGATGAAAAATACTTTGTTTTGATATATGCTAACTTTTTCAATATTGGTATCATGTTTGATTTTAATTGGTATCTATATTGATATGAGTTATGCTTACCTAAATAAATTTGGTTTCTACTTTCAATTGGTATCAAAAATTTACAAGACATTTTTTTTGATATTAAGTCACTTTGAAATTGAATGTTACTTTTAATTGGTCTCAAGATTTTCTATATATATATATATATATATATATATATATATATATATATATATATATATATATATATATATATATAATATATATATATATATATATTATATATATATATATATATATATATATATATATATATATCTTTCATTGGTATCAAAAACATACAATGGTTCATTTTTCTATCGGTATCAAAATTTACAAGAAAATTTTAAATTGATATCAAGATATTTTCACATTGGTATCTTTTAGTATCTTAAAAATTTTGTTTACTTTCAATTGGTATCTTAAAAATGTTTTGTTTGTTTTTAATTGGTATCATAAATTGGTATCATGGTGTTTCGATGTATACCTTCATCATAAATTTAGATAGTTTTTCAATTGATATCATAATGTTTTGATTTGTATTGCTTATATACAAGGGAAGCTTAACATCTTCTCTTTATATAGATTCATATTGAGTATACTTTATATTGAAGTGATTGACCTTTCTTTGGTATATAGTACACGTGTGTAGTAGAAGCTTCACATATCCTTTTATACATTGCCTATTATGCTTTTGTGGTTAGGGTTTAGTCATCTCTTTTCATATAAATGCATGCATGCAGGGGGAGTTAACTTAACGTCTCTCCTCTTCATGAATATATATCGCATATATATCTTTATTGATTGATTTGTTTTCACCCTTTGTTGATGATTGACAAAAGGGGGGAGAGAAATTCGGAGAATGATTTTGAGTTTATATGCATATTTAAAAAAAAAGGGAAAAAGAGAAGTCTTTGATGAGTTTTCTATATGCATGATTACTTACAATTGATATCATATATGCATGTTTATTTTTACAATTGGTATCGAGCATATATGTTTTTGTTTATGCAAAAAGGGAGAAGTATTCTTCACTTATGCATGTTTGTGTTAAGCATTCATTACATATCTTTATGTTTATTGCTATGCATGAGTTAAGGGGGAGCTTCTATGAAGGTTAACTTTAATCCATGCATATATAACTCTATGAGTTTTGTCATCATTAAAAAGGGGGATATTGTTGGCCCAGAGGCCCTTCTCTCTAGTTTTGATGATGATTAACTCATGTAGTTATAGTTTACTAATAATCTTGTAATCTTTAGTTTCAGATATTTAACCAAGATATTAGTAGGTGATTAACTTCAACAAAAGTATTTTGGAGCTTTCACATGTAGATTCAAGAGCTCGAGCGTCAAAGATTGCATCTAGTACTCGGTTGGAGTCAAGCTCGTTGGATCGCGTTTGGATCGAGTCGGCTTGGAGACAAGAAGACTTCGGTTTGTATTTAGTTTAGTTTTTTAGATCTTGTGTAAAGATTAGATAGTGTTGATATACTCAAGTTCACATACGCACACAAGTTTTAAGTTTATTAGTTTTAGTTTTTCAGTTTAACCGATTTTGGATTTCATGTCAAAAACATAGATATATATCTTATATATATATATATATATATATATATATATATATATATATATATATATATATATATATTGGATTCTATCCATATACAATATGTTTCAAAATTGTTTCAATATTATGTTTTTGTATTTGAAGTTTTGGAGAAAACGGTTTTCCATTTCAAAAATCCAAGTTTGGAAAATACCGATTTTTGTTTTAAGTCAAATTTCAGTATCACGTAAATGGTTCAAAATGCTTGTAATATGTGTTGAATTTTAGTCACACATATTTGGTATTCAAAGATCTTAAAAGAACTTATTTTTGTGGGATTTATGTGATTTTATGGGATTTAATTGAAGTCAAAATAATCAAGTTTTTTAATCCCTAAAAGCTGGACCTGGTCTTCTGCCGGTCGATCGGACGGTCGACCGCTGCAGAAGTCGGTTCACCAGTCCGGTCGACCGACGTGCACAAACGTGCACGACAGCTTGGGCTGATGGGTTGGTCGACCGGGCGGTCGACCGTCCAGAGAGCTCTGCTCTCTGGAAATGGCCCCGGTCGACCGGCAGAGAGCTGCTGCTTTCTGTATCCAGTTTCGGTCGACCGGGTGGTCGACCGGAGGCACAACGGTCATAAAAATGACCGTTGGCCGGTCGACTGGGCGGTCGACCGGAAGGTCATTTCTGACCTTTCCTAGCTGCCAACGAGTAGAATTTTGGTGCGTTATAAATACTCATCCTCTTGAGCTATTTTAGCTAAGCTTTTAGAGAGAAAAATTCTCATCCTTACAAGTGTTTAACAGCAAGATTTTAAAAGAGTTTTGGGATTAAGATTTCATCTTTATTTGTTTTAAAAAGGGTTAGAAAATTCAAAGCAAAATAGAGTCTTTGGGAATTATTTTTTGATTTTCATTTCTATAGCTATTCTAGAAGTTTTCCCAAGAGTTTTCTTTGTGAATTGTTTTCCAAACTCTTTATTTTCTCACACTTGAGCAATCATATCTATCCTTAGGATCTAATTTTGTTGGAAAATTGGCTTGTGGTTGTTGATACCATTAAGAGTTGTAAACCTTCTTTACTTTGTGATATCCCTCTAGTGAGAGGTGATTGTGGAGGTTGTGTTGATATCCCTCTAGTGAGAGGTAATTGTGGTGGTTGAGTTTGGTTTGTTTGGTATCCCTCTAAGTGTAGAGGTGATTGTTGAAGAGTTGGCTTTGTGCCTTTCCTTCTAAGTATAGAGGAGATTGTGCAATTGGGTTTGTTGTTATCCCTCTTAGTGAAGAGGTGATTGTGGACTAGTGGCTTTGAGCCTTATCCCTCTTATATGAGGTTGATTGTTATTTGGCTAAGTGCCTATCCCTCTAAGTGTAGAGGTGATAGTTGTTGAGCCTTACCTCTTGTGTAGAGGTAGTATTGTTGGAGAGAGGAGTTGTGTACTCCTAATTTGTATTATCCAAATCCTCAGTGGAGATTCCCTGTGTGGGAAGTCCTGTGTGGACGATATAGTAGAAATCCTTCTGTGTGAAGGCGGGGACGTAGAGCAGTGCTCGAATCTCGAAACATATCTTATTATTTGTGATTGATCCACTATCTCTTAACTCTCTCTCTCTCTCATTGTGCATTGCATCATATTGCTCATGTCATATATATATACTTGGGTTTGATTGTGTGTCATACTTGTGTTAAACTAAGAGAGCTTCATATAGCACCTCAACTCTTATTTAGAAGAATTTAGAGGAGATAGTCTAGAGCCCTTCACCGAGAATTCGGCTACACTCTTTGGTTACACTAAGGGGCTTTTTGTTTCGCCGTAAAAGGCATAAAAGTCCGTAATTCGTAATGACTTACATCCCAATTACAACTACGACGTTTGTTTGGACCGTAATTCGTAAAAGACTTACGCAACTTAACTATCACTCACTTGCAACCCAATTACCACTCACTTACAGCCTAGTTTAAGTTAATTTTGTGGTCATACAAATTTGTATTATTTTTTTATGTTAATATTAAATTTTTTTTAGTATTTAGCATTTTTAATATTTATTTGCAATATTAAAACTTTTTAAATCACCAAATAGTTAATTTTGTGGTTAATTTTTCACTTACGACTTACACATTACGACAACAAAACACCGTAAAATACAATACAGTTTCCTACTTATAATTTTATATTACCAACCAAATACCATAAAACTTACATGCATGTGACTCATTTACAACTGGAAAAGACTTTACTAATTACGACTTACGAATTACGGCCAATTACGACACCAAACAGACCCTGAGTGTGTTACAATTTGTTTTTAATTCCGCATTATTTGTCATTAGATTAGCCTTACACCTATTCACCTCCCCTCTAGGTGTACTTTCAGGGCCACGCGTCGAAGTACGACGCGTGGTTCCACGACATGACCGCGAATGCGGCCGCTCACGTAGCGCCGCAACGTGGGCCTTGTACCTTCAGTATGAGTTGTGTTATGATCTCTGGTTTCTTGTTTTCTGCTCTCTGCAGCAGTAGAATGAGTTTCCAAAGTCAATGGCTCTATTAATATCTAAAAATCGCAAAATAAATCGGATTTTTGATCTTCTTCTTCATTCCACACCATGGACTTAGGAACACACAAGAAAATTATTATTTAGTAGAATTTTATAAAGAATAAGTGTGAAAAATGTGATATGAAATATGCAATATTGGAGAATAATCACATGTATTTCATTATCTTCGAGGAATAATTGGTTTGGGTTTATTTTATCTCAAAAGATTAAAACAAGAAATAATTAGCTATGCAGATGCAACTACCTGTCAGATTCACACAAAGTTGATCTCAAACATGATATGTATTTATATGTGGAGATACAATGATCTCTTGATGCACAAAAAAGTAGACACTTGTTGCCGTTTTTTCTAATCATGTTGAAGTCATAAAATTCCTTAAGCAAGTCAAGAATATGTATGGCTGAGATCTGTAACTCAAAACATTCAAACAACTTGTAGATTACCAATCGATAGAGATTCAACAATACTGTTTGAAGACAACGCTACATGCATCGCTCAAATGAAGAAATGATACATCAAAAGCGATCGAACCAAACACATACCCCAAAGTTCTTCTCATTCAGCCAAAATCTTGAAAAAGACAAGGAAATTAATGTTGAATATATTCGATCAAGTGATAATATGGTAAATCTCTTCACAAAGACACTTCCCATTATAACTTTCAGAAAGTTTATTCATGATATCGAGATGTATCATCTGCGAGATTTATGAAGAATAACTATTCATGCCAAGTTAAGAGGGAGCTTACATGACTTTACGTTTTTTCTCTTATTATGATTTTGTCCTACTGGGTTTTCCTAATAAAGTTTTCCTAATAAAGTTTTTAATGAGACAGTATAGAACACATATGCAAGGATGTTGTACTCTTTTTCTATTCGTTATGATTTTATCCTATTGGGTTTTTCTAGTAAAGTTTTTAATGAGACATCATAAATGGTGGATATCCAAGGGGATTGTTATGATGATGGCTATCCACCTCCATCACGTTCAACCTCCAACCACTTCCATCTTATTCATAGTAAATATAATAGGCAGTTATTATGCAAATAGTGACTGCATTGTAATTCAAGATTTTACTATAAATAGGTCATTCATATAATTATCTTATGCACTTAGAAAATACAAGAAGTCTCTCATTCTCCACTCTCTCTCTCTCTCTTTCTCTCAAGAATCTCTATTTCAGCTTTGTATTTCTCAATTTTGTAACATCTTTGTCTTGAGAAAAGGAGAGAGACAATAAATTTTTACAATACTTCGCCACTTTCACAATTGATAGAGACACATCACATATATAAAACAAAGACATTAATCAAGAACACTAGCACACCATCAATCACCCATCGTAACCAATGATCGGAGCGGAACCAGCACTCGAAAACGTATGTTTAATGAAATCAATATAAAAGCTCGTATGTGCTAATGTTCCCTCGATACTTCCGTTATAGCATTGGCTCAACGGGTCGAATCCATAAGGACGGGAGGCGATAGAAGCATTAACAGTTCCTATTCACGTCGGTTGTTAACAATTTCTTCTTTGTTAAAGAATTAGAAAAAGAAAATAAAAGAAAAGAAAAGGAAATCAAGCATCTGGTAGGTGGAGGAGATGCGATAAAAGCGGCGATGTAAAACAAAAGAGAAAAGGTTTGGAAAATAAAATATTAAAGAAGATGAAATAAAAGTGAACTAAGAGGATGGTGAAAACATCAATAGAAAAACGAGAAAAGGATTTTGGAAATAATTTTCAAAACAAAGTAAAATAAAACTCATGGATACTAACTACCAATTGCTCCACTAACCATGCTAACCTCTTAGTGATAGTTGCCTCACATGGATCCTTAGCCATCATTAATCCTTGGCTTCAAGAGACGATACAAAGCATGGCTCATAAGATTGGTTTTCTACATTCAAACAACACATTAATACCACATAACAAGTTGCAAGCTACTGTTAAATCATCAAAACCGGTTAGAGGTGAGCATGAAATAAAGACAGTACAAGTTAGCAAGTTAGTGGTTAGATGTTAGAAATGTTAGAATGTTAGAATCCATCATCATGAGCCATCAATCGCTCTTGCAAGAGCAAGGCCTTGTAGAGGCTATTAAATTCATGTGGATTATCAAGTAAGTGGTTAGATGGTTAGTGGTTAGTAGTTAGATTGCCATGAGAAGAAAAGTTAGCTCAGAATCATGTAGAAGATGGAGAAGATTACATTGGAGAAGAAATGATGCACCTTCACATAGATTGTCATCATCTATGACATCAATCCCTCTCTATCTCTCCCTGAATCTCTCAGCCCTACTACAAGATCTAAAAACGAAATAACAATACAAAATAAAAGAAATAAAGAACACCTACCTACACTACACTAAAACATAGAAACCCTAATCTAAAACTCTTTCGTTTAGGGCCTCTGCAGGGGTTTATATAGGCATAGGAGACTTCTAGAAGACGAGACGGGGCCACGCGTCGAAAATCGACGCGTGGCTCCACCACATTGTCGCGGATCCGCGACAATACCAGGGACTTATCATGGTTTTGGTGCGGGGATGCGCGATGCTTCTAGAACTTTTCTGGTATATCCCAATTCTGGTATTGTCGCCTGAATATTTGTCTGACGTGAGCAAAGGTCTAGGTTCAATGCATTTTCTAAATGATCCCTTGCTAGGCCTCCAAGAATTGCGGATTTAATTACCCAAAAATGGGTTTAATTAAGCTCTTATTACTTATTTTATTACTTATTTTACCTTAAACTCTTGATTTACCTGCAAGAGAGACCAAAATACGGTTTAGACCGACATATTATTCATAAACCGGTAGGAAAATGCGATATAATAATGCAGAATTGTAGACTAATCACACCCCCACACTTATCTTTTGCTCGTCCCGAGCAAAACAAGAAAAGAAAAAAACTATACTACACATGTTATTACACCACTTTCGCAGGTGACGCGATTGCACTGAGCGTGTGCAACAAGCCGTTAAACCTTTAGGTTACCCCTAGAGGAGGAGTGTTGTCTCCTAAGGGTTTTCAGCAGATTGCACCCACAAAATCCATAAAGAAAAAAGATAAATGTTAGTATTTTGAAAACACATTTTGAAAGAGAGACAAGTTTTTCAAAATATTTTTGCAAAAATATAAGCGATCTAAGGTTATAAGTCTACCAAAAATTATTCTTCATTAAACTTAGTCTCTATGTAAGATCTTGTCTTCAATTAAGGTAAGAATTTAAAATTGGATTGAATATTTTATCCTTCATAAAACCTAGATAATATGCACTTTGTGATAGTGAAGATTTTTGGGATTTCAACTCTAACCATCAAGCCATTTATTTTTATATATATTTTTTCTTTTTCGTCTTTTTCTTCCCTTAGTTTTCTTAGGCTTTCTAGTTCACATATGTAGCGAGCCTTTAATCAATGACTCTCAAACCAGACGGTCCTAGAGCACCAGATGAGAAAACATCCCTTGGGTTTAAGGACTCGAGTAAATAAGGCCACAAAACTAAGGGGGATTATTTGTTTCTTTTGATCACCGTTAGGCGTGAATAATCATGCTTCTTGAGGCATAGTTATCCAGCTTAATAAGTAATTTTTTTATTATATATATATTTTTCTTTTTATTTATTTTTTGCTTTATGACATTTTAGGTCTTTTTTCCATCCCAAAAATGTGTAAGTGTGAAGTGCATACTATCTAAAGCAAAGAATTCAAGATAAAATTATCTCTCCAATTTATCTTACTTAGCCTATAATTTTAAACAAGATTTATTAATTCGACTAGGTTTAAGATGTTATAATTAAGCTTTCTTAATTTCTAATATCATCTTAATTTTCTTTAAAATAGATCAAAACTTTTTCTCTTATTTCAAAAAGTTTTTTTTTAAGTTTTTTAAGTTTTTAAAGAAAGAGAAAATTCCTATACAAAAGGGAAGATTTCTAAAAGTATCCTAAAAGAAGTGTAAAAGAAAGAAAATCTAAAAAACTTATGTTAGTAAACCCTCCCTCACACTTATCTCATGCATTGTCCTCAATGTATTGTGATGTATGTATGCATAAAAAAATAGAGAGGGAAGGAAAAATCACCTCAAGGTGGTGGTTCCGGTGGTGGCCTGATTGGTTCACGAAATGCGGCCCAATCCAAGGTGCGTGGAATCCGGAGGAACCCACCAGAAACCTCTATAATACAACCCACTACAATGATGTATATATTTATGATTTTTATTAAGAATTTAACCCTATCTAATTTCCAATTTTTAAAAGAATTTCAGAGTCAAATTTATCAAGACCCTTGTCCCAGAATGGAATGACTAATTTGGACTTAGTAAGTACAAGAACTAATACTAACTCAAGAAAAAGACTTAAATCAAGTAAAGGTTCAGGAGTCGAGATGGTTCAGAAAGTGGGTCCAAATCAAGAAGATGAAGTTCAAGTCCATATTCATTTCCCATGATGGAATGTGACTTTCTAAGATTGGTGATTCAAGTTCAAGAATGACAGGTATGAGAATCAAAACCGACTCTAAAATGTTATTCAAATAGGGTAACAAAACAGGAGTCAATATGGATTCAGGAATTTGAACTAGAACACAAATTTGAGGATCAAAGTCACATTCCTCATTAAGTTCAATTCTATAAAAATAAGAACTTGCCAATTTATCAATGTGACTTTCAAAAGTATAAAATTGGTCAAGCTCAATATGATGATCATAAAAATTGATGATTCAATTTCACAATGGATTGGCACTGGATCCAATACTGACTCGGAAAAAGGCCTGAATTCAGGTAAAATACCTCAGTCAATATTGAATCAGGAAGTGAAATTGAATTACCAAGTTGAAGTTCAGGATCAGATTCATGCTTAAGTTCAATTTCAGGAAAAGAATAACTTGCCAAAATGTCAATGGAATTTGAAGTTTGGACAAGTTCAGATGGATGTGCTGAAATTGAATCTTGATTTTCAAAATGACAAGAGTCATGGGTCAGATCAATAGAGTTTGGGATAGCTGAATTGGTCAAAGGTTGATAAGATAGAGTTTCCTCATTCTTATAAATGCTAACCAATTGACTCAATTGTGTTTCCAACCTATTGATAGACTATGTAGAAGATTTTTGAAATTTTAACGTGAAATCTTACAAGACTTCTATACTCTTTTCTAGATGTGATGTAGCTTCAAGTGGTTGTTCTAGAAAAGGAGTGTAGGAATCTTGATTTCCATAACAACAAGAGTCATGGGTCAAATTGATAGAGTTAGACATATTTGAATTGGTCGAAGGTGGAGAAGAGAGTGTTTCTTCATTCTTATAAATGTTGACCAATTTACTTAATTGTGTTTCCAACCTATCAATAAACTGAGAAGAAGATTTATGAAATTCTAAAGCGGACTCCTGCAAGGTTTTTATACTCTTTTTTAGACTTGATTTTTCTTTAAGTGGATAGTCCTGAAAGGGAGTATAAGATTCTTGGTTTTGAAAATTTTGTGAAGACTGTAAGTTCAAAATGTTTTGAGATTAAAGCTGGACTCACATAAGAGTTCCTTATTCGGTTCAGGGCAGATGGTTGTTCATTATGAGGAGGTAGAGCTGAGTAAGACTCTTGAAAATATTGTGAAATTGGAGAGGCCAACATTTTCTGACATTGTCGCGGCCTTTTGTAGGTTGGCTTTTATACCCTTTTCTAACTCAGATTTTTCTTCAATGGGAGGTCCAAGAAAAGGACTATAGGAAGAGAAATCAGAGAACGAATATTGTGTAAATTATGGAGAAGGTAGACATGGTGGACAAGGAGGTTGAAAATTTAACTCGGGGAAGGTGAATTCCCATTGACTCTGTGAACAGTTGAAATTATTTTGAAAATTATAGCTATAAGAATGAGGGTATGGTTGTATTGATTCGGATAAAGCCAACCAGGTGTATTTGATTGGTTCTTATTGTAAAAAGCCGGGTTGGAATTATCCGAAATAAATGGGGTTAGTGTGAAATATGAATTCATATTAGGATTGAAAGAATTGTTATTGTTGAATTCCATTTCACAAACAATCACAAACAAACAAAAAAGAAAAATCAAACAACAAACAAAAAGAAAATAAAAAATTAAAACCAAGCCTATAGTAGGGTTGACCTAGACCTAGACGACTCCTAACTGGTCGATTACCCGGGGGAGGTTATTGCTTGAATCCGACCACATGCTAATCGGCTAGGTAGGGGTAAAATACGGTGGGAGGTATTCGTGCGTAAGCAACGGGCCTTAATTACGTCAAACCACGATATTTTCGAGGCATAACCTCTTAATCCCCAACCTTAGACACCGATTTCACAAGAGTAAGATTCAAATAAGTTCCACCCTCGGTCAATCTCTTAATGAGTCCGAGATGTCCCTAGGGGCCAATGTTTATCAATTTTTATTAGGGCTTAGGTTGTGTGAGTGGGGAGGTGATTTTTGGGCTAAAGAAGGGTGATGAAATCCCACCTTATCTTGCATGGGTTTTGCCCTTAATTTCAATTCGTGCAGTGTGCAATATAGACAAGAATATAACACAAAACGATAAATCATTCTCGTGTTTGTCCTATGCTATATGCAATGCTATATATACACCTCAGTTCAGATCACAACAACAAACAAAATACAGTATATTAGAATTGAATTGACACGTGCCTAAATGCAAATGTCTAAACCGTTTTAAAAGCATCCAATACCGTATTTTAGTTCTTTAGTTTATTGCGGTGTGTAGGCAATCAAAGCAGGAAAGTAATAGTACATATCAACTAGCTATTACAATGAACACATCCCAGCACAACAAGATACACAATGATCACAAAATAGCCGCGTTGGCGGGCAAATGTCATGTTTGCGCGGCTTTTCTTTAGAAGTTGGATCCCTGCTTTCTAGAGCAAGGATATGCAAAGCTAGTGTTTGTTCTGCAATGTTCACTTTCTACAAAAAATAACCCGCACACCAAAACAGAGAAGAAAATGTTAACAAAAACGTGAAAACAAAACCATTCCCGTTTCCCGACAACGGCGCCAAAATTTGATCGGGGCGGAACCAGCACTCGAAAACGTGTGTTTTATGAAATCAATATAAAAGCTCGTATGTGCTAATGCTCCCTCGATACTTCCACTATAGCATTGGCTCAACGGGTCGAATCCACAGGGACGGGAGGCAATAGAAGCATTAACAGTTCCTATTCACGTCGGTTGTTAACAATTTCTTCTTTATTAAAGAATTAGAAAAAGAAAATAAAAGAAAAGAAAAGGAAATCAAGCATGTGGTAGGTGGAGGAGATGCGATGAAAGCGGCGATGTAAAAACAAAAGAGAAGTGGTTTGAAAAATAAAATATTAAAGAAGATGAAACAAAGGTGAACTAAGAGGATGGTGAAAAATCAATAGAAAAATGAGAAAAGGATTTTGAAAATAATTTTCAAATCAAAATAAAATAAAATCATGGCTACTAACAACCAATTGCTCCACTAACCATGCTAACCTCTTAGTGATAGTTGCCTCACATGGATCCTTGGCCATCACTAATCCTTGGCTTCAAGAGACGATACAAAGTATGGCTCATAAGATTGGTCTTCTACATTCAAACAACACATCAATACCACATAACAAGTTGCAAGCTACTGTTAAATCATCAAAACCGATTAGGGTTAGCATGAAATAAAGAAGACATTGCAAGATAGCAAGTTAGTGGGTTAGATGTTAAAAATGTTAGAATGTTAGAATCCATCATCATGAGCCATCATGACTCTTGTAAGAGCAAAGCCTTGTAGAGGCTATTAGATTCATGTGGATTATCAAGTAAGTGGTTAGATAGTTAGTGGTTAGTAGTTAGATTGCCATGAGAAGAAAAGTTACCTAAGAATCATGTAGAAGATGGAGAAAATTACATTGGAGAAGAAAGGATGCTCCTTTACATAGATTGTCATCATCTATTACATCAATCCCTCTCTATCTCTCTCTGAATCTCTCAGCCCTACTATAAGATCTAAAAACGAAATAACAATACAAAATAAAAGAAATGAAGAACACCTACCTACACTACTCTAAAACATAGAAACCCTAGCCTAAAATCTAAAACTCTTTCGTTTAGGGCCTCTACAGGGGTTTATAAAGGCATAAGTCCCTGGTTTTGGTGCGGGGATGCGCGACGCTTCTAGGACTTTCCTGATATATCTCAATTCTGATATTTTCGCCTGAATATTCGTCTAACGTGAGCAAAGGTCTAGGTTCAATACATCTTCTAGATGATCCCTTACTTGGCCTCCAAGAATTGCGGATTTAATTACCCAAAAATGAGTTTAATTAAGCTCTTATTACTTCTTTGCCCTTAACTCTTGATTTACCTGCAAGAGAGACCAAAACACGATTTAGACCGACATTTTATTCATAAATCAGTGAAAAAATGTGATATAATAATGTAGAATTGTAGACTAATTAACCAACAAGAACACAAAGACATAGAGAGGACAAGGATCTGAGCATTTCCTCAACTTCAGAGAGACCGCCACTCATGGACTCCTCATCTGCCTTAAGCGCCGCCATAGTTTCCGGTGCTAGATTCACCTCCACGTCCACACTTCCTTTACCTTCACGCCCCATGTACACCGACATCTTCCCATAGAGGGGAAAAATCGATGCTACAAGTGAAGAAATTGACTGAACAAGGTGGTGATAGCACGAGATAGAGCACGCTAACCGTCAGAGGGGGAAGATCATGGTGATGACAAAGACGGTGAAGGCGTAGCTAGAGAAAGCAACAAGAAGAGTAAAATATTTCTAAATTTCTTTAATTATACACTTCGATGCCAAATAAATCTATAGAATCTCTCAAAAGTCAATCTCCTATAAAGACAAATACAACATTGAATCAACTGCACTGTGCATTCTAAATTTCAAAGACAACTCTCTTTATTTATTCATTGATACTCTCTCTTATTATGCATGGCATTAAAACTCCGAATTTGCTCTAACGGTATGTTTGATATGCAAGAATTTAATCGGGAATTCTAGATTTTCATGCGAAGTTCTCGTATTTGGCATAAACTTATTCAATATTTTCGGGAATATTGAATTCTCATGAGAATCAAATTCCTCTCGTGGGAAAATAATTCCCATTGTGAAAGATGGGTATTTATAATTCTCCGACTTGAGGGGAATCTATAAAAAAAATTTGTTTCTCAAAATAACCCTATTTATTCTTCTCATTTTACATCTCTTCCTTGTCTTGTAACAACACGACAATCATTGCTTCCACCGCCACCGCCATCGCCACCACCACCATCGACCACCGCCACCAGCAGCCGGTCGCTGTCGTTGTCACCATCGCAACTAGTGACTGTTGATCGCAGACCACCACCACTGCCATCCCAATCGCCAACCACCGCTATCGACCTCAACTGCTACCACCCCACTTGTCGACCACCACCACCGACTGCCAGCCATCGTCGGTGACCTGTTGAGTACCTACCACCCCCTCAAATCGCCGACAACCACCGCCGCCACCCACCACCGAAAGCCGATCGCCAACCACCACCCTAATCACTGATCATTGTCACTGATCGCCAACCACCACCACTGCCATTCCAATCGCTGACCATCACCGCCGATCCCCAACACCACTACTACCACCCTAATCGTTGACCGCCGCTACTAATTGCCATCACTGGCCGCCGATTGCCGACCACCACCAATGCTACCCCCCATCGCCAACCACCACTACCAACTGCCGACCACCGCCGTCGTCGCCATTGCAACATGTGACCATTGATCGCCAACCGCCACCATCTTTACCCCAATCATCGACAACCTCTACCGATCGCTACCACCGGCCACTGATCGCTGTCGCCATAGCAGCAGGTAACTGTTGATAGCCAACCATCACCACAGCCACCCCAGTCGCCGACTACTGCTACCGCTGACCACTGCTACCCACGACCACTGATCACCAACCACCATCACCACCCCACTTGTTGACCACCATCGCCAACCACCACCATCGACCGCCGCCATCTCCGCCACCACCGTCGTCGCCATAACAACAGGTGACTGTTGATCGCCAACCATCACCACGACCACCCCAGTTGCCGACCACCGCTACCACCAACTACTGATCACGAACCACCATCATCACCCTAATCGTTGACTACCACCGCCTACGACCACCACCGACTACCATCACTGACCGCTGATCGCCACCACCGGCAGCCCAAACTCCAACCACCGTTATCAACCACCACCACTGACCACCTGTCGTCATTGTTATTGTTGTGCACCTCTGCCGCGACCACATCACCGCCCACCGCCGTCACTTTTACCCCTTCACTTAGTGTCGCTAACTTCTCACTACTAGGTTAATTTGGAAAAAATATATCCAGTAATATCATATTCCTGAAAATATTCTTAATGCACCAAACACGAGAATAGTTTATTGATTGGTGTTGTGACCAAAATTGATATGCTCAGAAACCAATTGTTGCGTGCATAACCCAGAATACCATATCTACTATGATACCAATAGTTGAGAGATATGGAGGTCCCCACCGATGACTTCAAGCATGCCATGAGATCGATTACTTCGAGCACACAAGACGAATATTAAAAAAATATAAGAAGAAGAATATACAATTTAACGTGGTTCGACCCAAACTTGACCTATGCCCAAAGGGAGAAAACTTGAGAGAGCTTTATTAATGAACTTGATACAAAGAGATTTAACCTTCCTCTTGATGACACAAGAGTATTCAACTTCCCATTGAATTTGCGCCTAGATTATAAGAGTATACATTCCTCTATGCACCTTCACCTTGCTTCTCTCTTTCTTGACTTTTTAGGGCTTTTTCAGCTTTTTAGGGCCTTAAATTGTTGTTCACCACAATTTTCTTTCGCGCTTCTACTCCACCTAAATTTTACATTACAATTCTTTATTTATAGGGTTTTACAATACAACTCCTATTTGAACTATGAGATGATCTTGACCATTGGATGCTTGAAGAATCTTGATCAATCCTATTAGGAGTTGATCTTCTTGATCTAGAAGGATTCTAAACCTTTTAATCTTTAGAAACAAATCTTCATTGAAATAGAAATTAAATCCTATTCATATTCATCCTGAAAAGGAAACTCGCAATCGTCTGAAAAGGAAACTGCTTCACCTTGATTTGCTTATTCTGTTTCAAGCCATCATTTTCTCCAACTCAATTGAATTTTCTTGGACCATCATCTCCTCTTGAAAAAATAAGTCAAAATCCTAACAATCTCCACCTTGACTTGCTTTTCAAGCCTTTAGTAAAACAACTTGAGATTTTGGATTACTACTTTAATTCTTTCCTTGGTTGTAACTATACCGTGAAGCCTTTAACCTTGCCCCCTTTCCCCAGAGACTTTGGCGGATTCACCATCATGTCTTGGATCATCTCGAACCTTACCTGAAGGCACCCTTTTTGTAGTCGTCCTACAACTCTTAGACCCGTTGCAGCTTTCCTTGAAACTCCACCTTGAAGTGAGCTCAGTTCAAACTTTTCATTGAAACTCCCAGACCTAGTTTCTTTCCCTTAGCTTGCATTGCATCACCGCCGCCACCAGCCAATTCCGCTTTGTGACGCCTTCTCGGCATGGGCTCCTCATTAGTCTTGAGGTAATTCGCCTCTTATTTTGTCATGATCTTACCAACTTTACACGAACACTGTCAAGGACTTGTCGTGCCATGGTCTTCTACTGATCACTTGGTGATGGTCCACCTTCCATTGATGTTTTAACCTTGAGATTTATCGTCTTCACATAACTACCATGGTCTTACCGGGCCTTATTGCCACACACTGCCATGGTCTTTTTTCTATCAATCAGGATTGCCATCCACTACTGCATTGATGTTAGCCAGATCTATTGCCCTGCTATTGATGATATTCAAACCTGATAGATCCACTAATGCCTGCAATAATCTCACTGTGTCACGACTAGTCTGTCGTAACTTTAACTGTAATCTCTGTCGATTCCTTAACCGAACTGTACAGAACCTGTACCAGACCTTGAAATCTCCTCGATCTGCATTCACAATTGCATCCAGAATGCTGAAAAAAACATAGGGTTCGATACGTGGATCATCTGAATCCAACTACGATTGCACGATCTACCTTCTGATCAATTTCGTCCATTGATCGTCTTCATCACCCTCCGCTGTTTTATTCTTTGACTTGCTGTCGCAGCGAGCCTCAATCTGATGCCTTATGCGATGCCTTCGTGAGCTCGTCGAGCTCGACTTGCCGTCCGCCATTGGCGATCTGCGTCTACCGTGTTCAGATCTGAGCATCATTGAGCCTTGACGACTCCACCTTGATCAGTATACTCCAAAAGTCATCGATCTTTACCTTAGAACAAATCTGAACTTTCTTGTTTTCTTCATCTTGATGCCTCCGCCGAACTCCATCGACTTGACATCTCCTTCATCTAGAGCACTCGAGTCTTAAATGAACAACATTAGCTCTGATACCATTTGTTGTGACCGAAATTGATTTGCTGAAATACTAATTGTTGCGTACACAACCCGGAATATCATACTTACTATGATACTAATAGTTGAAAAATACGGAGATCTCCACCGACGGCCTCAAGCACGTCATAAGATCGATTATCTCGAGCACACAAGTGAATTTTAAAAATATAAGAAAAACACACAATTTAGCGTGCTTTGAACTAAACTTGACGTACGTCCATGGGGAGATAACTTGAGAGAGCTTTGTTAACGAACTTGATACTGAGAGATCTAACCTTCCTCTTGATGACATAAAAGAGTATTCACCTTCCCCTTGAATCTACGCCAAGAGTACAAGAGTATACCTTCTCTCTATGCACCTTCACCTTGCTCCTCTCTTCCTTAGATTTTAGGGCTTTTTTTTTTTTTATACTTTTTAGAGCCTTACATTGTTTGTTGTTCATCACAACTTTCTTCTGCTTTACCTAAATCTTAGGTTAGAATTTTTTATTTATAAGATTTTATAATACAACTCCTATTTGGATTATGAGATGATCTTGACCATTGGATGCTTGAAGAATCTTGATCAATCATATTAGGAGTTGATCTCCTTAATTTAGAAGGATTCTAAACCTTTTCATCTTTAGAAACAAATCTCCATTGAAATATGAATTAAATCTTATTCATACTCTTCGCAATCACCTGAAAAAGAAACCGCTTCACCTTGATTTGCTTCTTTTACTTCAAGCCATTGTCTTCTCCAACTAAATTAGATTTTCTTAGATCATCATCTTCTCTTGAAAAATAAGAAAAATCCTAGCAATTGAAATATCTTAATTGCACCAAACATGATAGTGCAATATTCCTAGAAATTTAATGTGTAAAAATTCAATTCTTGAGAGGTAGGAATATTGCATTCCGCGTATCAAACATACCCTACGAGTTGAAAAATATATCTCCGAAAATAGCCTCCCATTCTCTACGTAGCCAGCCACCGAACATCGCATTTTTTAAAAGGAATCAATTGTTTTTTTTTTTTTAAAAGGGGCTGTATATAGACCTTCATTTGAAATCCGATATCATATAACTAAGCATTAGGGAATTTGAATATGGATCATCTGCTCTTTGCATTAAACGGTCAAATGAGTTAACCTTATGTTTCAAAAGTTGAGTTAATCTTGACCGTCTAATATTCTGTTAGACAGTTGTGGCGCATTAAAATTCTAAAGATATGGATTTAAGATTATATTTTCATATTTTGACGACAAATTTAAAACAGCCAAGTTGCGAAACTCGCCGTCTTCATCCAACACTAATACGCACAGGCTGATAAGATTCATGTACTGAATCTGTAAGCTATACTCCAACATTTGGCATCGAAGAGACAGTGAACGCTGAAGCAGCCGGAGGACAAATGAAAAATGCTAGATTCAAGAGACAAACAAAGGATTCTTATCTAATCCTCTCACCTCCATTAAAAAAATAAATCAGCTGGTTCGCATCATTTCTAATTAAAGATATTTTATAAGATCCTATTAGCCTTTTTGGAAGGGAACTCAATCATGTTAAGACGCTGAAAAAACTTAATTTGCCCTTTTGAGGCAAGTGAACAATAAGCATAATTGGTTTGGGGACCAAGTTGGGATTTTGGCATTAAAGAAATAAAATTTTTGAACTTAAAGTTCATGAGGAAAAGAACAAATATATAGTGTCTTTCCAAAGGTGGTCAGCTCTTGAAGCCTGACCTTCGTCTCTTGGTCGATTCTATTTTTGCATCCTCTTTAGACAGTGACTGAGCTAGAATTTTTTATTCAGAAAAAAAAACAACAGATTACATGATGACGTAGGAAGCAGGGAGCGACGACGCCGTCTAGATCTCGTTCTAACGCGCAGAACGCTGAAGGAAACTTTCAGGTAGAAGTCGTGCTCGAATCCACGAACATAACAAATCGAATCCACAAGCCAAGACAAACAACTCGAATCTACAAACAATTAAAGAGAATAAGCACAATTTTATTAATCAAAAGTCAATATCAAAATAGAAAATATAAGGGCTTATTTATAGGCTTACAAGAGTCCTAATTTATCTATGAAATCTAAATTCAAAATAAAGAAAAACAAAATCAAAATATAGAAAGAGAGAATCAACTAGAAACTAATTTTGACCTAAAGCAGAATCCTAATCAGATCTGATAATGCTGACACTCGCGTAGCGGTCAACCGCTGGTCTTTTCCTGCAATGCCAGTCGACCAGCTAAAGAGCTGAGCTCTCTGTTACCATTCTGCCTTTTGGCCAGTCGACTAGGTGATCGACCGGTGGACTGGCTCAATCTTTTCTCCTTTGGGTTAGTTGACCGAGCGGTTGATCGACATCCTGTGTGTAACCGTCTGATTGAAACGAGAAATTGTATTATTAAAAAAATAGTTTAGAGTTAGAAAGTCTTAGTCTCGTTTCAAGGTAACCGCGTAGCAAAGGCTAGACGGGTTGATCCACAGGGAAGGATGCGATGGAAGCGTTTCAGAACGATCTTCTCTGTAATTTGCTTGGAAAAGAAAAGAGAGAGATTGATTAGATTTGATCAAGTTTTAAGAAATATAGTTTACTAATCATCTACCACAACCCATAGTATTAGTCTCAAAGAATGAATATCATATCGAAAGAATAAACATCCATCCTACGTTATTAATTGCTATTCAAGCAAAATGAATAATGTTGGAACCCTAACTAGTGTGCACTAATAAAGATTAAATAGTTGTTCATCCTAATTTCAAAGCATAGCATAAGAGAAGTTTTTACTTAAAATTATGCTATCAAAGTTTTTAAGTATGAACTTATGAAGAATCATTTAAACAGTGTAAACTGAATTAAGAAAACCTAATCATCAATTCATCTTCAGAAGACCTTTTTAATCCTAGGGTTTTTAACAACAATAGATATCAATCAATTCACCTTTTAAACTAAACTAGGGTTGATCGAGATATTAGCAAACTATAGATTGAATTTAGTTATTCATTTTTTTATTTTATTTTCAATTTTATGTTCAAATTCAATACGAAAGATTGCATGAAAATGAAAAGAAGAGAAAATAATTAATCTAAGCAAAATAAAACTGAATTAAATAGCAAAAAGAATGAGTAACCTTTTATTGGATGTCACTGACCAATTACAAAGCTCATCTCCTTCTTCAAAATATTCTTCTTCCGATAATAAAAACGAAAATACAAGAAATTTCAGAAAGAGGAAAAATCTAAAGAAAAACCCTAAGCCTTCGTCTCTGCATGGCCCCTCTCTATTGTTCTGCAGGGGTATTTATAGGAGATATAGGAAGTGGAGTCCCAGTACAACTCTTTCACGAAATCCCGTAACCAACTTTATCCAAATGGCCGCGGAAACGCGGCCATAGCCGCGCTTCCGCGGCAATAGTGTGGCCAATGGCCACGCGCTTTCTTGCGTGGCCTCTTCTGGTCCGTTCATCTGGGCTCCTTCTTCCGGATTTTGTGTTCAAACCTTCTATCTTGAGAACTCGAGATAACTTGGGAAGCACGTTATCACAAATCTATATTTATAAAAGGATTTGATCTTTATCTTTAAGCTTTTCTCCCCTTTTATCTTTATCCTTGTATTGCAAGCAACTAGGTTTAAGTAGCAGTCCATCTTATCCTTTTCATTCTTCTTTTAACAATTAGGAGTTCTATTTTATCCTTCCTCTTCCTCCCTTAAATTTAAAAATCCAACTTTAGATTAGGTTAGATAAGATAGAAACTTCTAAATTACTACAATTACTTATGCATGTGGGCTTGTGGTATTCTTGGGCTTTTGGGTTTCACTTGTGCTTTATTTCTTTATTTTTTTAATTACTCAAGGCCTGCACACATTAAACAATAAAACATTAGTAGCCGTGCTTAATAAAAGAATAAATAGAAAAATATGATGTAAATGTGATGATAAAAATGCACTTTTTACTACCTATCACACCCCCACACTTATCTTTTTGCTTGTCCTCGAGTAAAAATTTAAAAGGAAAAGAAAAAGAAAAGAAAAACTAATCTATCCTAACTCACTTTCGTAGGCATCACGGTTACATTTAGCACGTGCAACAAGCCGTTAAACCTCTAGGTTACCCCTAGAGGACGAGTTTTGTCTCGTGAGGGTTTTCAGCAGATTACACCCACAAAATCCATAAAAGGAAAATATTAGTGATTTAATTAATTAATTAATTTTATTATTTTATTTATTTATTTTATTTGAAAAAGGAAAGAAATATTTAAAATATATTTGAAGAAACTAAGTAATCTATAAGTTTTAGGATTATCATTTTTATTCATTCTTGAACTTAGTCTTTATACAATAATTTGTTATCAATTTTAGGTAAGGATAAAAATTGAAATTTTTTTATAGTCTCTTTCGTTACCCTAAGTCATATGCATCCTTGTGAATTTTTACTAGGGATTCTTTAACTTGAACTCTTATGCCTTTTTATTATTTTTTTTCTTTCTTTTTTTAATATGTATAACTCATCTAATTTTCTTTGTATAAGTATCAAGGCTTCTTGAGGCCTTCATACCTAACTAATTGACTATTAGATGTGTTAGTACATATATAGATAATATTTCCTAATTTTCTTAGGCTTTCTAATTCACCCATGTAGCGAGCCTAAGGTCGTTGGCTCCCAAACCGATCGGTTTTAGGGCACCGGGTAAGAAAACACCCCACGAACTTAAGGACTCAAGTGCACTAGGCCACAAAACCAAGGTCTTAATTTATAAAATCATCTTTAGACGTGAATACTTATACTTCTTGAGGCACATATATCCAGCTTAATTAGTGAACTCTATTATATTTTTTTCTTTATTTTATTCTTTATAAGGCACATGAGTCTTTGTCTTAGAATCCTAGATGTGGAAGTGTACTAGGAATGCACATTTCATTAAGGTAAAAATCAAGACTAATTAATTATTCAATTTTTCCTCATATACCAAAAGAAAATCCAACAATTTATTTAATTTTTACCAAGTTTTTAGAAATCTTAATCATGATTTTCCTAATTCTTAAGATTAACTTAGATTTCTTTCAAAAATAAGTCAAAATATTGTCACCTTTGTCAACTCTATATATATATATTATATATATATATATATATATATATATATATATATATTATATATATATATATATATATATATATATATATATATATAAAGTTAATAACCTAAGGTTAGTGAGTTATGTTAACAGCTCCCTACAATTAGTCAATACTCTATGTTAAAAAAAAAATTGTTTTTTATATGTTTTTTAATTAAAATTTATATGTTTTTTTTAATTTTTATATGTTTTTTTTTTAATTTTTATTAGAAGGTTAGTACCCTCCCCTACACTTATCTCATGCATTCTCCCCAATGTATGCATGTATGTATAAATGCATGAAATGAAATGGCAGAGAGGTAGAGTTACCGATACGTTGGGTCAAAAAGACCCAAGGCTGCATTTGCTTCCGGTACTGATTCCAAAATGGTTTCAGACGTTGACCATTTATCTTAAATACATTTCCATTTTTAGGGTCGTATATCTCTATGGCTCCATGTGGAAACACAGTCTTAACAACGAAAGGCCTGTCCATCTTGATTTTAACTTTCTGGGAAAGAGATGAAGTCTAGAGTTGTAGAGTAATACTTTTTGTCCTTGGACAAAAGTTTTTCTCGTGATGAACTTATCATGAAAAAACTTAACCCTATCCTTCATAATTTTCGCATTTTCATATGCCTCGTTTCTTAACTCCTCAAGTTCAGAAATTTGCAATTTTCGAAGTTCACCGGCCTTATCTAGATCAAAATTCAGCTGCTTAATTGCCCATAAGGCTCGGTGCTCTATCTCAACAGGAAGGTGGAAAGCCTTCCAAAGACTAGTCTATAAGGAGACATTCATAGAATCGTTTTAAAGGCGGTCTTATATGCCCATAAGGCATCTACCAATTTGGTGGACCAGTCCTTCCTATTTTGATTCACAGTTTTCTCCAAGATAAGCTTAACTTGCCTATTTGAAACTTCTACTTGCCCACTGGTTTGAGGATGGTAAGGTGTAGATAACTTGTGTGTTATGGCATATTTTCGCTTAAGAGCTTCAAAAGTTCTATTGTAAAAATGTGTACCATTATCACTAATTATGACACGAGGGGTTCCAAAGCGTGAAAAGATGTTTTCTTTCAAGAATTTGACAACAACTTTGTTGTCATTTGTCTTACAAGGGATGGCTTCAACCCATTTGGATATGTAATCTACAGCCAACAAGATGTATTGGTGCCCAAATGAATTAGGGAAGGGACCCATAAAATCAATGCCCCAAACATCAAAGAGTTCTACTTCTAGAATTGAATTTAGGGGCATCATATTACGTTTAGAAATTCTTCCTATCATTTTGCATCTTGTGCAAGTTTTGTAAAAGTCAAATGCGTCTTTAAACAAAGTGGGCCAATAGAAGCCACTCTGTAGTACCTTTTCGGCAGTTTTGCGGGGACCGAAGTGTCCACTGCAAGCAAATTCATTACAAAAGGCTAGAACGCTTCTAGTTTCCTCGTCGGGAACACATCTCCTAATAATTTGGTCACTACAATATTTGAAGAGGTAAGGGTCCTCCCATATAAAATATCGGACTTGAGACAAGAACGGTATCTATTCTGTTTTGACCAACTAGATGGTGTTTGGTTTGTGACTAAGTAATTAACTATGTCGGCAAACCATAGTTCCGTAGAGATGGCTAAAAGTTGTTCGTCAGAAAAATTATCGTTGATAGGCAGTTCGTCGGAAGGTGCGTTTGGCACACGAGAGAGATGGTCTGCGACGACGTTTTCGACACCCTTTTTATCTCGAATTTCGAGATCGAATTCTTGAAGGAGGAGGATCCAACGAATGAGTCGGGCCTTCGCATCCTTTTTGAGCATTAGGTATCGAAGTGCAGAATGGTCGGTGAATATTGTGGTTTTGGTCCCAAGTAGGTATGGGCGAAATTTCTCCAAAGCGAACACTACTGTCAAGAATCGGTTGTAGTATAGTTCACTTGAGCATCATTGAGTGTCCTACTTGAATAATAGATCACGTGCTGCTTGTTATCTTTACGTTGTCCTAAGACAGCGCTTATCGCAAAATTGGAGGCATCACACATGATCTCAAAGGGTTTGGACCAGTCCGGAGGTGAGATGATAGGTGCAGAGATAAGTTCCAATTTTAGCTTCTCCCATGCGCTACTGCACTTTTTGTCAAAAATGAAGGGCACGTCTTTGGCTAAAACGTTTGTAAGGGGTCTAGTAATTTTCTAAAATCCCTAATGAACCTACGGTAAAACCCGGCGTGTCCTAAGAAAGAACGAATATCTTTTACACATCGTGGAATAGGGAGTTTGGCTATGATCTCCACCTTAGCCTTATCCACTTTGATCCCTTTCCTAGATATCTCATGACCTAGGACAATCCCATGCTGCACCATAAAGTGGTACTTTTCCTAATTTAAGGTCAAGTTCTTTTCGGTGCACCTATTTAGCACTAGCTCTAAGTGATGTAGACATTGGTCAAACGAATTTCGATAGACGGAGAAGTCGTCTATGAAGATCTCCAAGAAGCGCTCGACCATGTCAGAGAAAAGGCTTAACATGCAACGTTGGAAAGTGGCTGGGGCATTGCATAGGCCGAAAGGCATTCGGCAATAGGCAAACATCCCAAATAAACACGTGAACGTTGTCTTTTCTTGGTCCTTTGGGGCTATTGGGATTTGGTTTTACCCTGAGTAACCGTCCAAGAAACAGTAATACTCATGGCCCACTAGTCATTTCAGCATTTGGTCGATAAATGGGAGGGGGAAATGGTCTTTTCTAGTAGCGACGTTCAACTTGCGATAGTCTATGCATACTCGAACCTTGGTAGGTAGTCGTGTTTGCACTAACTCTTACTTGTCGTTTTCCACCACACTAAAACTGGACTTCTTAAGGACCACGTGTACTGGGCTGACCCATTCGCTATCAGAAATGGGATAAATGATCCCATTATCCAAAGTTTCATTATTTCAGTTTGTACAACCTCTTGTATGAGCGGGTTTAGCCTAGGCTGTGGGTCCCTCTTTGGTTTAACCTCTTCATTTAGATGGATTTTATGCTGGACTATTTTAGGGCTTAGTCCCTTGATATCGGCCATAGTCCAACCAATGGCTTCCCTATGTCTCCTAAGGGTTGCCAATAAGTCTTCCTCTTGCCTATTAGTCAAATTTGAGGCAACTATGACTGGTAACGTCTCTTGTTCACTAAGGTAGGCGTACTTAAGATGTTTAGGTAAGGTCTTTAACTCCAAGAAAGGAGGTGGCTCGATGGGTGTAGGTGTTAAGCTTAAATTCTCCATCTCTATAGAACTTGGACTTACGCCCACTGAATCTCATCAAGGTTAAGATCACTAGATTCTAACTCTTTCTCATCCTTTGATTCTAGTATGATCTCCTCTTTGTGCTCACTAGTCATATTCTCAATGAAGTTGACCTCAAAGGGTTGGTCGTTTATGTCGTAGGGGTGTTTACCTAAGTTGAAAACATTGACTTTCTTGGTCATATCTCCAAAAGTCAATCTCATGGATCCGTTTCTACAATTTATGATTGCATTAGCTGTTGCTAGGAACGGACGTCCTAAGATGACGGGAGTTTGGGACCTAGGATTAGACACAGGTTGTGTCTCTAAAATAATGAAATCGACTGGGTAAATGAATTCTCCTACCCGTATAAGGACATCATTGATCTCTCCCTTTGGAACTTTAATTGATCGATCAGCTAATTGGATCGTAACTTGAGTTGGGTTGAGTTCACCTTCAAGTTGCTGATATACGGAGAAGGGAAGCAAATTAATGCTTGCTCCTAAATCGAGGAGTGCTCGACTAATTTCAGCTCGACCTATTGTGCAAGAAATGGTGGGGGCAACTAGGGTCCTTGTACTTGACTGGGATCTGGTTGGACAGTAGCTCACTAATGTTAGTGGCTAGAAAAACCTTCTTAGGCACATTTGTTTTTCTTTTCTTGGTGCACATGTCCTTAAGGAATTTGGCATAACTAGGGACCTGTTGGATTGCATCAAGAAGTGGTATATTAAGCCTAACTTGATCGAGTAGTTTCTCCATATGTGCATTATTATTACTCCTAAGCCTATTTGAAAATGGGGCTATACGTTGGTGTACCTGTTTTGCTGACGTATCAACTTCAGTTTCTTTGGAGTTTTGTGGAGATGGAGTTGAACTAGATGGAATGGACAATTGAGCTGGGTCCTGTGGCATGGATACTTGATTATCAACTTGTTTCCCTGATCTCAATGTATGAACCAAGTTACACTGGTTTGGGTCTTAAGCCTCATTGGCTTGCCTAAGATTCCTAGGGTTTGGCAATGGTTGACTTGGTAGAGTTCCCTTTTGTCTTTCTTGTTGATTTAGTTGCATCTCTATCCTAGTCAAGACTTGAGCCAGTGTGTCTTGGCTCTTAACTAGAGTGTCCACCTTTCTTTCCATATTGGAGAGTCCTGTTTCCATCTGTGAATTTTGGAAAGAAGGTGGAGGATTTTGGTTGGGATAATTTTGTTGATAAGGAGATTGTTGAAAATTGCTGGAGAATTTGGGCCTTGTGTGATCATTGTTGTTTGGGCCCCATGAGAAATTTAGGTGATTTCTCCGACCGAGATTATAGGTGGACGAATATGAATTGTTAGCGGGCCTTGTGAAGGTCGCACTCATATGCTCAGGCAAAGTTTGATGAGCTATAAAGATGGGACATTCCTCGAATACATGGTTCATGTCTTGACAATAAGTACAGCCCGACGAAGGTGTTGGGCTGACTTGGTTCACTGAGACTGGTTCTTTAGTTTCAAGAGTTTCTAGTCTTCACATCACAGCAGTTAGTTTAGCTTCGATAGCTATGTTAGCCTCAATGGAATGGACACCTCCTTTAGAAGAGGTAGGGTCATTGTCCTAAATTTTTCCAGAGTTGGTTCCCATTGATTGGTATTATCAGCCAATTCTTCATATAATAACCATCCTTCGTCTTCGTTTTTTTTCAAAAATCCTCCTTGGCACATGGATTCTAATAGGGTTTTTGTTTGATATTCTAATCCATTATAAAGAGCTTGACAAAGTCGCCATTTCTCTATCCCATGGTGAGGGCATTGGGCAAGGAGGTGTTTAAAACGTTCGAAGTACTTCCAAAAAGGTTCATTGGCTATTTGCTTAAACTGCAAGATGCTTTTCCTAATTAGTGCAGTCTTGTGAACGGGATAAAACTTCTTTAAGAAAGCTTTGACAAAATTATCCCATGAGGATATGGAACCGGCCTCTAGACTGTAGAGCCATTTCTTTGCTAAGTCTTTCAAAGAGAATGGGACAAACCGTAATTTGATGGCATCTACTCCTAGACTGGGTATTTTTATCATTAGACATACTTCTTCAAATTTCCTTATGAAAAAGTATGCATTCTCAGATTCAAGTCCATGAAATTTGAAAAGAGTGTTGATGTATTATGGTTTGAGCTCAAATTGGTCAACACCTTCATCGGGTGACTGAATGCAAGATGGAAGAGAGGACCTAATAGGATAGAACCTATCTTGCAGTGATGGTGGTTGTGCCATGTGTGAGTTCAGTTTTTGTTCAGGTGGTGAACTAGTCCTAATTACTCTAGATGTGAATGGGTCTCTCGACCAAGCTGACATGCACCGTTAACAAACAAGTTTAACCAATCAATCAAGAAAAGAAAAAATAATCAAAAATCCTATTCTAGGGTAAGCTTGGACCTAGACGACTCCTAACTTTAGACTATCTTTAGGAGGTATATTGCCGACCTTAACCACAAGTTAATCGGCCAGGTAGGTGGCAAAATCGGTGGGAGGTTATCCGTCAAAGACGTTCCTTAATTAAGTAACCACCAATCTTCGGGCTTTCCGCCCTTAATCCCCTTCCTAGGCACCAATTTGGCAAGAGTTAATTTCGAACAACTTCCTCCTTCAGCCAACTCCTAATGAGTCCGAGTTAACCTAAGACCAACGTCTAATCAATTTTTATTTTAGGGTTAGGATTGTGAGTGCAACGGAGATGATTTGTGGGCCAAGGAAGGGTGATGAAATCACCACCTTATCTTATTTATGAGATTTGCCCTTAAATTGATTTTGTGCACGTGTAAATCAATAGACAAGTAGTCACTCAAAAGCAGTAAATCAGCCAAGGGTGTATCCTAGTCTATATGCAATGCGAACGTACCTTGTCGCCAGCACTCTTTAACATAATTTAAAAATTAAATAGACATGTGCCTATGATGCAAGAGTCTAAATTTTTTTTTTATTTATCAACCAATAGGTTACTGTTAATTAGTTAGAAGTATGTAGGGTGATCACAGAGAAAAATTATCAAAGCAGTAAACAGAACTTGCAATTTGCTGCAACCTGCAAAAATTTCAGTCAGTAGTTCACTACTACTGCCGCGGAAACGCGACTATGGCCGCGTTTGCGCGGCTATGTAATAGGTTCTACTGCTCTGCCTTCTAGGGCAGAGGCACAGAGTTGCTATATGTCCTTTTTTTATTGTTATAGTTTCTATTCTCTGATCCTGCAAACAGAAAGAAAAAAGAATTAGATTTTGAGAATGTCGTGCCATTCCCTCCCCGTCAACGGCGCCAAATTTTGATTGAAACGAGAAATTGTATCATTAAAAAAATAGTTTAGAGTTAGAAAGTCTTAGTCTCGTTTCAAGGTAACCGCGTAGTAAAGGCTAGATGGGTCGATCCACAAGGAAGGATGCGTTGAAAGCGTTTTGGAACGATCTTCTTCGTAATTTGCTTGGAAAAGAAAAGAGAGAGATTGATTAGATTTGATCAAGTTTTAAGAAATATATTTACTAATCATCTACCACAACCCATAGTATTAGTCTCAAAGAATGAATATCATATTGAAAGAATAAACATCCATCTTAGGTTATTAATTGCTATTCAAGTAAAATGAATAATGTTGGAACCCTAACTAGTGTGCACTAATAAAGATTAAACAGTTGTTCACCCTAATTTCAAACCATAGCATAAGAGAAGTTTTTACTTAAAATTATGCTATCAAAGTTTTTAAGTATGAACTTATGAAGAATCATTTAAAAAGTGTAAACTGAATTAAGAAAACCTAATCATCAATTCATCTTCAAGAAGACCATTTTAATCCTAAGGTTTCTAACAACAATAGATATCAATCAATTCACCTTTTAAACTAAACTAGGGTTGATCGAGAGATTAGCAAGCTATAGACTGAATTTAGTTATTCATTTTTATTTTATTTTCAATTTTTATGTTCAAATTCAATATGAAAGATTGCATAAAAATGGAAAGAAGAGAAAATTATTAATCTAAGCAAAATAAAACTGAATTAAATAGCAAAGAAGAATGAGTAACCTTTTATTGGATGTCACTGACCAATTACAAAGCTCATCTCCTTCTTCAAAATATTCTTCTTCCAATAATAAAAACGAAAATACAAGAAATTTCAGAAAGAGAAAAAATCTAAAGAAAAACCCTAAGCCTTCGTCTCTGCATGGCCCCTCTCTGTTTCTCTGCAGGGGTATTTATAGGAGATATAGGAAGTAGAGTCCCAGTACAACTCTTCTAAGAAATCCCGTAACTAACTTTATCCAAATGGCCGCGGAAACGCGGCCATAGCCGCGCTTTCGCGGCAATAGTGTGGCCAATGGCCACACTCTTTCTTGCGTGGCATCTTCTGGTCCGTTCATCTGGGCTCCTTCTTCCGAATTTTGTATTCAAACCTTCTATCTTGAGAACTCGAGATAACTTGGGAAACAAGTTATCACAAATCTGAATTTATAAAAGGATTTGATCTTTATCATTAAGCTTTTCTCCCCTTTTATCTTTATCCTTGTATTGCAAGCAGCTAGGTTTAAGTAGCAGTCCATCTTATCCTTTTTGTAACGGTCCCAGTTATCATACATCCTCAATTAACATAAACATTCTTTTAAATTGATGGATTATCATAATCATCTCCAAATATTTAGAAATTTCTGCAGCACTTCCTTTGTAAATATTGATATGCCCAAATATACAATTTAATCCACAATAATTTCGGCCAACATCCGCCTACTTATTTTCAATCCAAACATGTAAACCAAAGTCACTAATCGCCCATCAATCATAATAATATTTCAGCTCATGACGGCCTACTTATTCTCCAATAACAATTTCGGCTTGACATTGCCTACTTATATGAAAACAAAAGAACATATGCTCGAGAGTACTCCTCTCGGCATCCAGAGTATCCTTCTCGGCATCCACAATATAACACTAATTTATTCATCAGTCCAACTTATCAAGATTATAGCCATCTAACTTATACTATAAATAACATCAATAAGATTGTAAACATATAAAATATGAAGTTTTACAAATACAATACAACTCCAAAATTGCTCTATATAACATGATTTCTAACAAAGCGCTTGAAACCTTAAATTGAGCCTTTGCCTTACCATAACCTAAAAAATAATAATCTGTGGGGGGTGAGCTCAACAACTCAGTGAGGAGAGTAAAAAGAAGATTAAGAATATGATATACATGTCAAAATAAAAAGAAGCATGTTTTTCTTCAAATAGCGAGGCGAATATGAAATAAAGAAAGAAATAATTATATCAACCTAAACAGTCGACCCGATATCACTATGGTTTGCCAAAATGACTTGACTCCTTCGGTCAATGACTTTACAACTTAAATCTCTACGCTGTGATTTACAGGGTTATGAGTTGTATCGAATACTTTACTTTAGTGACTTAGTTTATTACCAGATTCATTTCATATATACATAATCTATACACTATACATGACGGTAAATCAATTATAATAAGTTAATCCAGATAGTACATATATCACAAAATATACTTATATGTTGTATATCATATCATCATTCAAGTACTGCATGGATTAACCCTTGCACTTTCACCCATCATATAATATTTTATTATCTCTTATAATAAAGTAGAGTTTCACAGTCATGCATAAAGGACAAGCATGCAACACTATTCAATTTGAATAAGCACATCTTACTTCATGACACACGACCCATCTCATACCCCGTCTTCACACCTACCAGTTCCCGCTGGCCCCTTCCTTCGTTTAACACACACAATATCATACCCCGTCTTCACACCTACCAGCTCCCGCTGGCCCCTTCCTTCGTTTAACACACACAATATCATATCCCATCTTCACACCTACCAGCTCCCGCTGGCCCCTTCCTTCATTATACACACACACACACACACAAAGCATCAACACCGTCTTCCCCCTCCCACCGGCTCCCGCCGGCCCCTTCCTTCGCATGCATAAGAATAACACGACATGCAAACACATTTCATACACATCAACTATCAAGGTAACACACACAGTGCCAGTTGTGTTGTGATATACTTTTTTCAATCACCAATCGTGTGATTGACGTGTCACACATGATCAAGTTCGTGTAACTAACAATTATATGCACGCATTCAAACATACATACTACTTACATTTCTCATTCATTTAACGACGCATCAGTTACATTCTCGATACTCGTTCTTTGGTTATAAGATTAGTTCTTTTAACTAGTTATGATTCTTCATTCACATGTGAGATATTTGGTGCATGAAATTGACTACACTACTTATCTGCGATTAGAGTCTTAGCATGCTTTGAAAATAACAAAAGTCCACTATTCATCCAACATAGCAACAAATAAGCAATCATTAACAAGTTATCAATTGTATATATGGTTATATGATATAAAACAAAAGTATATGTACAAGTACTATATACACACCCACGTCCATACTTCTTAATGATATAACTGACTACTTAACCCAATTCTTGTGTGTCTCATATAAACATATATATTATTCGGATTAGTGTCACGCTACTCATTGATACTTTATTCAACTATCAATCTTACTAAAAATTTTATGATTCTTAACTGACGCATTAATTTATGATCATCATTCTTATACAATCATCATCATACTTCGCTAGCTATATTATATTTGGAATACTAATTTAACTACACAGTTGTTATACCAATTAGCTGTCTTCTCTAGTTGAAGCTTTGTTCTATCTAAATTCACCGTAGATTTATATATATATATATATATATATATATATATATATATATATATATATATATATATATATATATATATATATATATATATATATATATATATATATATATATATATATATATATCATTCAATTGTCATACAAGGATTTGGTACCTGATATGTTAGGAATAGTTCATAGGACTCACTTTACAGTATCCATCACAGGTTTGTTACATGTACATATAATCAATTTAAATTCATGCCACCAAGAGGCAAACTTTTCAAATTTCTCCTTATCGCGGAGGAGCCTACAAGAAGAGAAAAGGTGATAAGCTTTGAAATAAGGAATCTTATACTAAAGAAAGGGAGTTATCTTTATTTATAAGCATGATATATTATACCAGAAATGTTGGTACATGGATACGTGCATTAATTCCTGAAATGTAACCAGACACCGGACCATTACCACAACCCGAAGTAGGAAGTGCCAAACTGCTTATAATTTAATATGAGTAAGGTCAAAGACTTAAAGAGAAGTGTTATATTAATTTTACTTCAATACAGCCATAATTTTATTTTACTGCAACTGCTGATTTAGAATAAAAGATCGGAAGGAGTGCTCCAGATCATATATCTCAACATCCGACTTGGATGTATCATATTTTGAATATCCAATTTCACAAATTAAATTCTAATTTACTACTGATCTTTATTTCAATACCTAGATCCTTTCAAGCATTTCTGATACTCGAGTTAGAAACTGCTTTCAATTAAGAGCAACCTGTGTAACTATCACACATGATTTATACATACATAAACCTCAAGACTATATAGAAAGACTCATGAAGTTTCAAGACGATAAAGGATAATAGATGATCTTTGATAATTGTGATGTGGGAAAATTGATTTCAAGACTAAGTAAGCTACAAAGTTTTTTCCTGATTTCTATCAAGAGGGAATGAGTTTTTCATTGGTAAGTCATATATCCTAATTAAGTATAAAGAACATCACTAGTGGGTCACAACGGAACCAGGTGGTTAATTTATTAATCAACAAGGCAAGTAAGACTTTTGCGCTCTTATTTGTCAATTGGCGAAATGAATGAAAGTCTACTGCCATGTATAACTTATTTTCTTTGTCTATTTTCTTTCCTTCCTATAAGTATCAGTAGGTGCTTAGTCATTTGGGTATCATATAATTTAATTAGAAGGTAAATATAACAAGAGAACTTCTATAAATCAAAAGATTCTATCTTTTCAATCAATATTTCTTGAATGAAAGAAATCAACATGGAGAGAGAAAAAACGCCTACTTCAATTTAACATTTAAGTGAGAAGAATCAAAGACTGATATGAGGAGAGGGGAGTACTTTCAATAACTTAGTGGGGGACTAATTTAGAATAACAATGAACTCAGTTGAGAACTAAACTAGAGAGTATTGATTTAGTGAGTAGCACAAAAAAAAATCATGTAAATATTTAAAGCACACATGTTCTAACAGACCTTCAATAGGGATACGGTAAGAACCGTTAGAAAGCTGAATTGATTATCTTTCTAACGACATATAATATGATACCTATTACTCATAATACCTAGGTGAACTACCTCTGAATTTACAGATTATAAAAACTGGATAGATTTGCACATCATTTCTAGTGTTCCTAAATTTTGGGTTATTTTCAAATGTCTTTAATCTCTTCACCAAATTGAATCACAACTAATAATTCTCTTATTTGATTACTCTATTCAGAATAAAATGAGTTAGGTCATGAAGTTATTTTATTTTGTCAAGAAAATATAAAAAAATATCAAAATAGACGAAGGGGTTCCCATCCTCTTTCTCATAATCTAATATCATAAGCACAACAAATTTATAAATTTTCATTTGAGATCAATCAATATACCGAAAGATCTAAGGACGTACCATCAAAAATTTGTAAGAAAGTAAAGGAATAAAAAGGAAAAAAAACTTTTGGAACTCCCTCACCTTGCTCCGTCGGCCGGCCGCGCCCCATGGCCGGCCGCCGCCGCGCCCCATGGCCGGCCGCCGCCGCCCATGGCCGGCCGTCCTTGGCCGGCCGACTCTTCGGGCTGCCCGAACTGCGAGAGAGAGAGAGAGAGAGAGAGAGAGAGAGAGAGAGAGAGAGAGAGAGAGAGAGAGAGAGAGAAGGATTGAGAATGGAGATGATTTCTTAGGATTTTGGAATTTTTTGGATGAGAATGAGAGAGGGTTTTAGGAGAAATTTTTCTCTAGGGTTCATCAATTTGGGAGAGATGAAGGAAACGTAGTTTTCAGCCTGAGAAAGGAAAGATAGATTCTCTACTAACCTTTAATCAGGGATTAAGCATCATCTCTAATAACTTTATTTCTAAAAATTTCGGCAGCATCTCTTTTGTAACTTGTGCCTTGCCCAAATACAATACATGAAGCTCAATAGTGTAGATGACTCCCAATAGTTATTCTTATGGATACCAAGCAAACATCCACGCAGTCAATAATAATATACTTCTCAAACAAGATAATACTTCGAATATCCTCATTCTAAGACTACAACATACACAATTAGTTAGGAACTACTAGCCATCCCAAAGATTATACATCCAGCGAAATCTACCAAGTTACTTTGCATAACATTACTTACGTAAAAGATGTCAGGCTATAAACACAAGGTCCGTCCTTGGACTTTACACATATCACAAAAGATCATAACATGAATGACATGATTTCTATCAACTTAGCATAATAAGCCCAACCCAAAACATAGAGAGTTCAAAATGAGTAGAGTAAAAGAAGACAACCAGACCCTTACATAGGACACCACAAATTCTCAGCCGGTCCTTGACCCTTGCTTAGACCTGAAAAGAATGTTGTCAAGAAAATGGGTGAGCTTGACGGCTCAGTGAGTAAACCAAGTTATTGCATAATATTCTAATTAATCTTTTAGCTTTGATAGTTTATAATTTTTATAGTAGGCCGCCACTAGGCCAAAGTTTAAGAAATATATGCTAACATTCCTTGGTCTACTTTATACACTCATATGATGATACATGGCGTGGTAGTAGTTTTTCTTTTATCGCGATTTGTAATATGTTATAATTCAAGTCATAACAATTTCTAAGTTTTGATAGCACAAGCATCTTTTATAAACATCACATCAACAAGCAACATTTCATCACCACAACATTTCAAGAATGCATGAACATTTACACCATCTTCCCCTCCTACCGGCTCCCGCCGGCCCCTTCCTCCAGTTATAGAATGAGCTACTTTCACAACACCGTCTTCCCCCTCCTACCGGCTCCCGCCGGCCCCTTCCTACAATTATAGAAAATACATTTACACCGTCTTCCCCCTCCTACTGGCTCCCGTCAGCCCCTTCCTACAATTATAGATGAACAACCTTTTCCCCCACCATCTTCCCCCTTCCTACCGGCTCCCGCCGGCCCCTTCCTACACATAAGGATAAAACAACTCATCCCACAACGAACAGAAACTATGCACATGAGCAAAGCTATTGCACAACATAACATAGAATTTCATCCATATCATGCCACTTACTACTTGCACATACAAGATACACATTCATATACATTACTTATACCTGTATATAATAATTTATATATGTATATATATGGGTATAATCACCTCAATTTACTCACGAGCTTTTATGTGTGAGTCCATTTCCTCCGTTGATGTTTTTATCGTTTAAATTTTTGTATTTCTAGTATTCCCACTAGTATTCAACTTAGTGTTTACAAGCTTCCATATGAGTGTGGCAAATTAATGTTTACCATCGTACAAGATAATAGCTTAATTTCTAATTCAAATTCCTTATTTTCTGAACATCACAATTTGGCCAATCCTATCTCTTATCTAGCATTTCAAATAGCATACACACATTTAGAACATTCAATTCACACCAAATTTCTACTAAAACAGCGAGTTTCATAAGAGAGATGGTTAACATGTTCATATTCAAGCTTCTTGACATAAGTTCTTCAAGGTTCGAGTTTACTCACCTTTCTTTGAATTTTTCCTCTTAGATAGGACTAAACTTCACCTCTTTGAACTACAACCCTAAGCAAAGAACGTTTGGATTGATATCTATCATCAAAATCATCGAAATACGAGGATTAAGTGCTATTTTTCTCTTCAAAATATCAGTCAGAATTACCTTCCCAAAAGAGAGTTTTAGGGCCCAAAAAGCTCAGATTTTTGACAGAAAATCACCTCCTCAACTTGGATCTAAGCCCTAGGAAGGATCTTTCCCTTCTCCTCCGAGTCCCCCCTCCCCCCTCCTTGCTCGCGCCCCGCCTTGGCACGGCTCCGCCCGCGCGCGGTCGCCAGGGGCGCGCTCCGCCTGGGCGCGCCCCATTCTCCCTTCTTGCCTCTGATGTGGGGAAGAATAAGGGGAGAGAAAGTATAGGTTTATTGTGTAGAGAAAGGGAGGGTTTCTAGGGTTTTGTCATGAAAACTTTGGGGAAGAAGATGAGTGAAAATTTTCTGATGAAGAGAGTGGGTTTTCAGATCTAATTGACCCTATAATTACAAGTTTGCCAAGCCATCTCCTCCATCCAATAACCCACTCCCTCAATCAAGAAAATCCTAGCCTTTCTTTCTTTCACCTACCCTCTCCACTAACTATTTGGATTAAATAATTACTCATAGTGGAATTTTTCTTGATTCTACCCCAATACCAATAATGTAGTAGATTATCATGTATTCATACATGGGATGGTATAAAGCATGTGCAAGTGTATATATATATATATATATATATATATATATATATATATATATATATATATATATATATATATATATATATATATATATATATACACACATATGAATACTCCAATAATACATGAAATCTTAATTACCTAGCCTTAAACTTAATTGGGTATAATAAAGTTTCTTTTTTTTTTATATAGGTGATTAGGAGAAAATTCTTGGGATAATATTAACCCGGATGTTACAGTTCTACCCTCCTAACAAAAAGTTTCGTCCTCAAAACTTAACGTATCTTAAAACAAGTGTGGATAAGATTTCACATCTCTTCTTCTGGCTCCCAAGTAGCCTTTTCGAATTTTTGGCTCCTCCACACTACTTTACTAAGGGAATTGCTTTGTTTCGCAGCTTTTTCATCTTATGATCCAGAATTTGTACTGGCTCCTCCTCATAGGATAAGTTCCCTTGAACCTGCAACAGAGGATAACTAAGGATGTGGCTGAGGTCTGGTACATACTTCTCTCAGCTACCTCCAAAATCTAACATGCATGCTCTCAACATGTCTTCTAATATCTGAAATGTTCTCTCTGATTGGCCATCAGTCTGTAGGTGTGTCGCAGTACTTGGATGTAATTTAGTCCCCAAAGCCTTGGCTAAGCTCACCCAGACTCTTGACAGAAATCGAAGATCCTTGTCTAATACAAATGTCTCAGGTACTCCATGTATCCAAACTATCTCTCGGATGTAAATCTGTGCTAACTTATCCATCGAGTAATTTATTTGGATGGGTAGGAAGTGCGCAGACTTTGTGAGTCGATCCACTACTACCCATATAGCATCATGTCCTTGTGATGATGGGAGAAGTCATATGACAAAATCTATAGTAATGTTACTCCACTTCCACTGGGGGATTGATAAAGGCATCAATAATCCCAGGGGCTTCTTGTGTTTGGCCTTAACTTGCTGGCATATCAAGCACTTTTGCACGAAATTAGCTATATCCTTATTCATTCCATCCCACCAGAAATTTGTTCGAAGATCTTGATACATTTTTGTTGCCCTTGGATGTTCCGCGTAGGGGGTGTGATGATCTTCTGTCATAATTTCCTCCTTAATTCTTACATCTTGTGGTACACACACACGGTGTCCAATTTTCACCATTCCCTTATCACAGGTGAGGCCTTGAGTTTTCTCGTCTCGGATCTTTTCTAAGGTCCTCATTACTCCGTAATCCCCTTGTTGTGCCTCTTTGACTCGTTCATACGGGTCATATTGATTGCTAACTTAGTTCACTTGGCCTTATATAGGTTCCTTTATTCAGACTTCCAATTGCATTCCTTCTAATTCTTTCAGTAGCCATGGTTGTTGAGTTATCAATACGGCCGGTGATCCCCCTGACTTTCGACTTAGGGCATCGGCTACAACATTTGCTTTCCTCGGGTGATAGTGAATGGTCAGACATAGTCTTTTATCAGTTGCAACTATCTTCGTTGTCACATGTTCAGCTCCTTTTGATTGAATATATATTTTAAACCTTTATGGTCTGCAATATCTGCCTCAGTTTCATCATGTTTCTTGTTACCCTTGGGATAAATTAATACATCATTAATAAATATGATCACAAATTGATTGAGATATGGTTGAAATACTCTATTCATCAAGTCCATAAATGTTGCAGGGGCGTTGGTTAGTCCAAATGGCATTACGAGAAATTCAAAATGTCCATATCTTGTTCTGAAAGCAGTCTTAGGTACATCGTCTAGTTTACTCTTTAGCTGGTGATACCCCGATCTTAGGTCAATTTTGAAAATACACCAGCACCTTAAAGTTGATCAAATAGATCATCAACCCTAGGAAGCGGATATCTGTTTTTGATAGTAATCTTATTCAGTTTTTTGTGGTCAATGCATAATCTCATGCTCCCATCCTTCTTCTTCACAAATAAGACTGGAGCCATTCTATAAGGAGCTTTAGATATAGGGCTAGATCCTGAGAATAAATCAATAGAGAATTCAATCTCCCCGTTCGGAGGTAAGCCTGGTAACTCTTCTGAAAACACAATTGAGGTACTCACTCACCGTAGCTATGTCTTCTTTTCTTCTTTTTTTTTCCTCTTTTCTTGGTGGTAGTCTACATGGGCACATTGAGTTGACAACCAATCTATTCCTAAAATGACATCGTACTCCATCTTCCCTAGTTTCACGAGGTTCACCTATGTTTTTACTTCTCCTATCATAACCTCGCACTCTTTATAGTACATATTAGTAACCATTTCAGCTCCTATAGGAGTCGATATTACAAGTTGAAATTTCAATGGTTCAGGTTTCATGTTTAGTTTGGATGCAAATGCTGAGAAGATAAAAGAGTATGTAGCACCAGGGTCAAATAATACTCGGGCAATATGTCCCATTAAATTGACTGTACCTTCCATCACAACATTCGATGTTCGAGCCTCCTGCTGAGTCAAGCATTCATCCCTCGTCGAGCTCTAGGTTGTTGTACTGATGACTGAGTTACCGCCGGTCGGGGTGTGTTGAACGGTCGCCTGAAAGTTCCTATTGGTCCCGAAAATGGAACAGTGCCCCAAGTTTGCCTTTCAGTCCCAAACCCCGTACTTGGGTGTCCTTGTAAGACTGGACATTCTTTCCTTATGTGACCCATTTGACCGCAGGAGAAAACATTGTTTGCCCCGAACACAACTGCCCGCATGGTTCAAATGGCATATGGGGCACCACAAGTTTCCTGCAAAATCGGGACGGTGAGAAAGTATTGCCTGAGATCTTCGAGGGAATCCCACTCGATGCCATGTACCTCCATTAGGTCTGGAAGCCGATACTGCCGAGGACCCCACACTTCTATTGAATCTGTGGTTTGACAAATCAGAGCTAGGTGTCTCCTGATAGTGGGGGCGCTTAGAAGGGGGGTAACTCCTTACTTTTGACTTCCTGATCTTCCAATATGTCACGTTCAACTTCCAATGCCTTCTCCACTGCTTGAATGTAGATTTGGAGTTGGAACGGAATTAATTTGCTTCTGATTTCAGGTTTTAATCCCCTCACGAACCTTTTGGTCCTTTCTGATTCTTCACGTACCAGCCCTACTGTATATCTTGACAATTGTGTAAACTTGACATCATACTAGTTGACGGACATTTGTCCTTACTTTAATTCCTGAAACTCTAGCCCGAGTTTATCTTTAACTACCCCGGCATGTACTTTTCATTGAACTTCTTAACCAAAAAGTTCCAAGAAACTTCTTCTCCCAAAGACTTAGCTCCATCTTTAACCATGTCCCACCAACGTTCCACCTCACCTTGAAACATGAAAGAGGTAAAGGATACTCTTTGATTCTCATTACATTCCATAACAGTTAGTATTTTCTCAATCTGATGAAGCCATTCTTCTGCTTGTATGGGGTCAGCTTCTCCTTTAAACGCTGGCAGGTTCAGCTTCTGAAATTGTTCTAAAGCTTGATGTGGGTTGCTTTTCGTTGCCTGTCGCGCCAACCAATCTGGCATTATATCAGGGATTTTCTGGTATTTACTATTGTGCTCCACCACAACCTCGTGGTTAGTCGGGGGATGGACACTCTCGACTGTACTGTGTGGTGGGGCATTGCCTTCAGGATCAGTGTCTGGTGGTAGAAGATTTAAGTCCATCTATCCCTAAAAGAATAATCAGTTCTTGTTATCAACAATATTCACAGTACAAAGCAAGTCTTATATAACAAATATCACTTCATTCATAACTACAAAAGCATCCTTGGAACGAAGATTTACACTGATATGCTTACATTCATACTAAATATGTAAATTTTTCTTTCTTTCTTTTTTTTGAAACACATTGTTCACACACATTTCTTTACAGACACATAAACCCTCCTACCCAAAAAGCTCTAAAATAGGCGAGCCATAACATCCCTTCCCAAAATACTAAACATTCCACCTCTATTCAAGGATTTATATTAGAACCAGTGGAACTTCCCTCCTTACTATCATTATTAGTATCTTTTCCTTTTAGGTTTTCTTCCTCAGGGTCTTCACTTACCATTATGAAATCATCGTCATATTTCCAGTACTCATAATCATATATAGATCCCAATCGTGGGCCCAGCTAGCATTCCACCAAATACTTGTAGGCTGTCTAAAAATCAATGAGGACAAGTCATCAAAAAGCAGAGTCAAAACTCCAGACGCAGGGCTAATCATAGCTATCACTGCAACATCAAGACGCGAGGGTCAAAACCCGCGTCTCCGCATCACTGCAGCACCAAGACGCGAAGGTCAAAACTCGCGTCTCCGCATCACTGCAGCACCAAGACGCGAAGGTCAAAACCCGTGTCTCAGCATCACTACAACAACAAGACGCGAAGGTCGAAACCCGCTCTCAGTATTACTTCAGCAACAAGGCGCAAGGTTAAAACCCGCGTCTCGGTTATAACTGCCCTCATTACTGGGTCACTTACTGCCCACGTAGTGAGGGAGTTAACCCCCATTATGGAGCGTTTTTAGGAGGACACGTTCACCCCCTGAAACCTCTATAAATAGCCCAATTTGCTGTGAAAAAGAGGAGAGCATAGATACAAGGGAGATAGAAAAAAGAGAAGGTTCAACTCTTCAATAACTTGTTGCGTACAAGTTAGTTTGTCTTTGCCCACAATCTCTTTGAGATTCTTGGTGGACAGGAGCTGTGTTACTCAATCCGCTATCCGAGGAGAGGATTCCCAAGAGGTCCTGACGTTCACCCGGTCAACGAAAAAAGAGATTCACTTTCCACCGTCACATCAAGAACCCAGCACTAAACAAAGGGGAGATTCAAGCGTGAACATCTTCCCTCTCTTGTAATCGGAGTGTTGATCCGTTGTAATTCTTCATTGATTCAAGGAAATTTTACACGAATTTCTCCCACCAAACAAGAGATGGCGACTCCGTTGGGGACTACTTTCTCTACCGACGAGCAAGTGGTGGCGCAAGGTGACGTCACCTATATGGGAAAAACGGTCGAATCACTTATCGTGGAGTTCGACCAGGCGAAGTATGAAGAGTTCCTCTCTTCCGGCTCCAAGAGCCCTAAGGCGCGAGTCTACCGCAAAGTCTCTTCGGGGATTTGCCCTCGAGTCCGCTCTGAGATCCTCTCAGACGCGACTAGCAAAAAGGATGTCGTGGCTAATCGTATCATGCGTAACGTCCGCGTCAACGTCTCCCAGGAAACCGCGTGGTTAACGTTCCTGATGTTCAGCCTGTCCATCCCCTTCCTCAGCGCCAGGTTACCGGGGGTTCTCATCAACCCACACGATGTAACCGGAATGCTGAGCGACGATAGAGACGGCGTGCGCGTCAACTACAAGCTGGAACAAGTGTCTGTCCAACAGAGGTAGAACGCGAGGTTCAAGCCCGCGTCTCTTCTGAACCATTTTAGACACGTGAAGTCCGCGTTTGGCAACCTAAACGTGAGAGTCACCAAGCTCGCGTTTCTGAAGCACTGCTTCCCAAACGCCACGAGCAGCAACGCGAGGTCCGTGCTCCTCATCCAAAACACGAGACCCGCGCCTCTACATTTATACGCGAGACCCGCAAGGCCCGCGTTTCTCAAGCATCCCTTCCCAAACACCACGAGCAGAAACGCGAGAGCCGCGCCTCTTCTCAGCAGAGGCGCAAGGCCCGCGTTTCAGAGCCACAACGCAAGAGCCGCGTCTCTTCTCAGCAGAGGCGCAAGACTCGCGTTTCAGAGCCACAACGCGAGAGCTGCGTTCATTTTCAGGACATGAGCTTCGCGTCTCAGAACCTTGCATCTCAGCTTTGCGAAGCAAGGATAACTCTCGCAAGTTGAAAAGCCATCGACAATCCGAGGCTAATCTCTTCGATCCCCCTCCCACGGATCTAAGAGATTATTTGATAAAGAAGAGGAGTGCTAGTTTGATCACTCCATCATGTTGCTGTAAACGGCTTATCACAATGCTCTCTGAGTGCCGTTGCAGTTCATGTGCAAGCCGACAGTCTATATTCAAACAGTCGACTTTAACTTCCCGATCAGCCAAAAGGTATCGCTCCCACAGGAGGAGGACCTTCTCTGACACAGAGTACCCTGAAATCACTGCAAACATGACAAGCAGAAGTAAGGGAAAATAACCAGTGGTCAGCTCCGACGAGTCTGACACGGAACCAGAAGGAGTGTACCGGCATACTCGCACTCGGACTGGAGTGATTGTCCCGATTAATTACAGTACCCTGGCTCAGGGCATTGAAGTAAATGACTCACATTCCGCCGTTGCAGAGTCGCAGACTTCGAACTCTTCCATAGAGAAGGAAGCCTTTATATACATGACAAATACTCCTGAGGAGACGGCCAGGCGCTTTGAGCAACAAGCCCAGGTCCAGAGGGAACAATTCGAGATGATTCATGCTCAACAAGAATCTATCGATTCTCTCAAACTGATGTTGGCACAATTGCTTGAAGACAAGAGGAAGTCAACTGACAAAATCTTTTCTAAAAAGTCTAAGGGCAAACGAAAGGAAGGAGAAAGCTCATCCTCAATGCATATCGAGGAGAAAGAGCAATCTACTTCTGAGTCGTCTAAATCATCATCTAAAGGGAAAGGCAACCAGTGAAAAGACACCTAGAGGGGGGGGGGGGTGAATAGGTGTTAGTGCTAATCTAAAACTAAATGCAAAACTAAGTGCGCTAAATGCGGAAGCTAATGCAAATTAGCACAAACTAATACAATACAACAAGTGTAGCCGAATTCCCCTTGCGAGGCTTTGGACTAACTCCCCTTGATTCCCCTTTAAATGGGTTGAGGTGCTATGTGAAGCTCTTGTTGGATGAGTATAAGTTAGGCACACACACACAAGCAATCCAAGCAATGTGCACAAACAATTAAGCCAAGCAATCAAGGATATAGCAATATGGATTATGCAAGGCACAACACAAGCAAATAAATATGACAAGATGAAATATGCTCAACACAAGCAAATATGATATGAATGAAGTATGATGCTTAGCACAATATAAATGAGAGAGAGTTAGAGAGACAATGGATCAATCGCAAAGACCAAGATATGTTTCGAGGTTCGAGCACCTTGCTCTACATCCCGCCTACACCACCGTGTAGGATTTCTCAATCCACTATCTCCCACCGAGGGAACCTCTACCAAAGAGGATTTGTTATAACTCTAGGAGTACCAAACTCCTCTCTCAAACAACCACCTCACAACCGAGGGTTAGGCCCGTAGCCAATACAACAACCAACAACAACACCTCTACCGAAGAGGCTCACAACCAATCTCAATCACCTCTACCTAAGAGGAATCCAAACCAATACCACTCCGATCACCTCTACCGAAGAGGGATTCACAAAAGCAAGGAGGGTTACAATAAGTGGTTACAAAAATCACAAACACAATCTTTCTTTCTTTTCTCTTTTCTTTTCCACAAAAACAAGATCCTAAATAGATTAGGATAGGTGATAGCTCAAGTGTGGAAACAAGGTGTTTTGGAAACCAGCAACAAAGAAAATCTACTTGGGAAATCACTTGTAAATGATAGAAAACGAAAAACAAAACAATCTCCCAAAACCCTAGCTTTCTTTAATTTTCCAAAAACCCAAAAACAAATAAGATGAAATCTTTTTGACTTAAAAAACTCTTTTAAACTCTTTTAAACACTAGAGAAAGTCTGAAATTTTTCTCCTTAAAAACCTTAGCCAAAATCCCAAAGAGATGGGGTTTATATAGGCCAAAACAGAAACTAGCCGTTAGAGCTGAGCTGGCAGCTCTGACAGGCAACGGTCGACCGGCCGGTCGACCGTCCAACGGTCATATTTTGACCCGTTGGAGCTACGGTCGACCGCCCGGTCGACCCAAACTAACAGAGAGCAGAACTCTCTGCAGCGGTCGACCGTCCGGTCGACCCAAGCAAAAACAGAGAGCAGAGCTCTCGGCCCGGTCGACCGGTACAGTCGACCGTCCCAAGTCTACCAAACGTGCATAGATCTATGCACGTCCGGTCGACCGGCCCCGGTCGACCGGACTTCAGCCAAGTCGACTAATCAGGTTAGTAGTCGACTGGTTGAAGCCTGGAACAGATTTATGGGTCAGAAAAACAGTTAGAAATATTTTCTAGAAATCTTTTAACACTTCAAAAATTCTATAAAACTTGTTTTATCTTTTTGTATTGAAACATAAACAAGTGATAAAAATTCAAGACATATATCAACACATCAATTCATTTTGTGTCTTGCCAATTTTATCAAAAACCAAAACTTGTATTTTTATCAAACTTGATTTTTCAACACATGAATAGGGATATCAAAATAAGTTTGTTTAGCACGTTTAAACCATGTATGTATATCTAGAACATATCTAATATACATAGAAGTAAAGTAAACTTGTTTTGATCTACTATTCATGAAAACCAAATCCAAAACATAAAAACGTGTGTGTTGTGCACTTGAGCATATCAACTATTCTAAACTTTACAAATGGATCTAAAAACTCATAGTCTAAACTAGGATACCTAAGTCTCTTGACGATCTTCCATCTTCAAGTAGACTAGCTCCCAAACGCGATCCACCGAGTGCAAAGGTATGATCTTTAAGCTTTGGCACCGGAATCACCATGATAAGCTTCCAAACACCTCTTGTGAAGCTAATCACCAACTAATATCTTGGTTAATGATCTGAAACTTAGAATCACAAGATTATTAGTAAACATAACTACACGAGTGAGTCATCATTAAAACTAGAGTGGAAGGCCTTTGGGCCAACAACCAGGACCATGGAAGGATTCATTCTAAAAGAATGAGTCAATTGGAGCAACGTCTCGAGGCCCTTACTAATCGGAAAGGCCTCCAAGAAGCAGGAGTGGTCGGCCATATCCGGCCGAGTGGGACCTTGTTCCTTACCCTCCAAGTTCAAAGCTCCGACCCTACAAGCATTCGACGGCAAAGGGTCACCGAACCAACATATCTACTACTTTAAGTCTCAGACGGGGAACGTGGTAGATAACAATGCCATCTTGGCACGTTTATTCATTGGCACTCTAAAAGGGCTCGCCTTTGAATGGTTCATGAAGCTCCCAGAAGGCTCCATTAAAATTGGAGTGATCTGGAGAAGCTTTTCCTAACACGCTTTTTTGAGGACGACTCAGAGATTACAATGCCTACTCTTTTGGCCACAAAACAGCGAAAGGGGGAGTCAGTCAAATCATTTGTAGAAAGATTTTGGAATATGGTACTTCGATGTCCTAGCGGTATGACCCAGGCTACCCTGGTAGAAACATGCCGCCACAATCTACAAAAGTCGCTTCTCGCCCAAATAGGAGTTGCTGAGAGCCGCACCTGGAAGCAATTGGTCCAGCAAGGTGAACAGGCTGAAGAAATTATCGCCAGGGTTAGGCAGAAGAAAACAAGCCTAGACCCGAAAGGTCGACAAGGCGCCCACGCCAGAAACATCTTTTCAACCAAAGAGGAAAGATAACTTGGCGACAGAAATCAAATCCCCTGCCAAACCTCAACGGTCAAGGGAAGTGGCTCTTCAAGTCAGCCACGCGCAATAAGCAGTATTCTTCAAAGACGAACATGTTGACCCGTTGTTCAAGTTACTCAACAAGAGCAATAGATTGAAGCTTCCTGAAGCTAGACGTCCTGAAGAAGTCGGTAAAACTGACAATCCTAACTACTTCTTGTATCATAGGATGCTGGGACACCCCCAAGAGCTGTTATGTCTTCAAAGACATCCTTCAGGCTCTAATTGATGCGGAGGTATTAAAACTCCGTCTATAGCAGAAGAAAGTGACGGCCAATATGACATCATTCCTCCAGTTTGGAAGACAACCTCCAACACCCTCTGGAGTAGTCCCCATCCCAAAAGGGGAACTAAGAATGATCAATATAGACCCTCACCATCAACAAGAGAAGGGTCTTGTACCTATCCCCACACCTCAGGGGGAAGATATGTGGGTCATCCGACCTTTGGACGGCCAGCAATGGACCACTATTACCAGCAGAAGGTCCAAAGGCAAAGCGAAAGCTTCATCCTGTAATGTGGTGTGCGCTTCTTCCCGAGAAGCGGAAACTGATGTTCCCTCACTGACTGATTCAGAAGAAGAAATAATAGGTCTCGCCGCAGAACCTAATCAACCACTCGTGGCAGAAACTCGTTCAGACCAGTCATATTTAAAAAAGTATGACGAAATGGTGGCGACCCCTCCTAAACCCACTACAGAGTCAGCCAAGCCCTCCACGAAGCAACCGGTGGAGAAGCAGAAAGAGCTTCGATTTTCCAAAGCTCTCCCAAAGGATAACGCGGAAGGATCCACAACACCTTACCGTTTTGACGTCCTGACTCAACTGGCCAATATCCCGGCCCGAATCACTCTTTACGAGCTCCTGAGGCTGTCAAAATCAACCAGAGAAGCTTTGAGAGAGGCCCTAGCTAATGCTGAGGTCTTCATGACGCAGATATCGGCCAGACCACGGGAGGAAGATGTAGAGAATTGCCTCCATGTCACCCAAAAATACTCCATGCATCACCTTCACGGCGGATGATATGCAGGTGAAGGGGAAACATTATCGACCCCTATACTTCACAGGGTATATTGGATCGTCTAAAGTAAGCCGCATTCAGGTAGATCCAGAGTCCGCGTTGAGCATTATGCCTCGCTGGGTTATGCAACATTTAGGATTCCTACCCACCGATTGAGCGCCACCCAGACTACCATTTATGGGTTCAATGCCAATGGTACGCGCCCAATGTGGAAGATCAAGCTCAAATGTCAAATTGGGGACTTAAAGTCTGAAGTGACGTGCTACGTGATCGATGCCGACACCTCATACAATTTGCTGCTTGGACGACCATGAATTCATCGTATTCCATCGTTCCCTTTACTCTCCACCAAGTTATGAATACATCGATGGGAGTGGGAAGGTACGAACGTTGATTGCCGAAAGGCATCCGTTCAAGGGAGTCGAGAACTATTTCACAGAGTCTCTCCTGTACCAGGACTCTTTGAAACAAACGAGAACCCACAACCAGAGGAGCCAGACTCTGGTAATGAAGTTGACACCGAGCCAGAGAAAGAAGAGTGCATGTGGGAACTAGATCCACTTGTAACGAGCATTAATAAGCTCGATGTTAATAACACCGCCAATGATGTAGGCGGATGGTATATTAGTGAAGAGTTAAATTTGGCTTACTTTTCTGTGTTCGCTTCTGATTCAGTGTCGTCAGACACTAGTACTGAAGTAGATAATGATCTTGGTCGGCAATGGATGCTTTGACATCATTGCATGTACCAGTGAAGTCATCCTTCAAAATGTACCAAGATGTCGGTGATGCGCAAGATTCAGTATTCATGGTTCCAGCAAACGAAAAGGCCAAAAATTAATCTTTTGGACAAATCAAATCCGAGCTGATGTCTCATGAAGAGTCAGAAAGCGAGAATGAACCCCCTCAGTTCACCCATTATGAGCCAAATGTACTCAGAATGATGGAAAGCATGGGGTATGATCTGACAAATGGTCCTGGGTTGAACTTCGGCAAAGGAAGAAGAACACTACTCCGATCTTTCGTTCTGAAAGGGAAAACCCCTGATTATTATCATCAAACTCGCAGGGGTTGGGCTATGTGTCAACTCCGACCCCATCAGCCTCTGAGTTTGAAGAGTCACTATATAATGACTACTCATCTGGCACATCATCGTGGGAGTCAGACGTTAGTGTCGGCAACCTCTTTGGAGAACTTTTAGTATATATGGTTTGAACAAGCCACCTGGAAGACAAAGATGAAGAAATGATCCAGTCTGATACAGATCCTTGGATCAAACACCTTAATACTCTCTGGGGTACTCGCTTTGAACAACGCGAGCCGCCCACGGAGGATAAAGTTGCCCAGAATAACCTGGGAGATGAGGCTAATCCTAAGCCCATCTTTATAAGCGAAAGCCTATCACCCTCCGAGAAAAAAGATTTAATATCTCTTGTGCAAGAGTATATAGATGTTTTCGCTTGGAGCTACGAGGATATGCCTGGGCTTGATCCTCGAGTGGCTATGCATCGCCTTAACATTAATTCAGACGCGAAGCAGTCAAACAATAGCAGCGACGGTTCTGTCCAGAAATAATGAAAGCAATTCAGTCAGAAGTCAAAAAATCCATAGACTCTGCTTCATTAGGGAAGAGCAACATCCTGATTGGGTAGCGAATATCGTCCCCGTTGCCAAAAAGAACAGAAAGATCAGGATTTGCATTGATTTTCGCGATCTAAATGAAGCCTGTCCCAAAGACGAATTCCCTCTCCCAATCACGGATGTCATGATTGACAATACATGCGGATTTGAGCGAATGTCCTTCATGGATGGATTCTCAGGGTATAATCAAATCAAAATGTATCCTGATGATGAAAACATACTTCTTTCAGGACACCACTGGGGGTATACTGCTATACCGTCATGCCCTTCGGACTGAATAATGCGGGGGCTACATATCAGAGGGCTATGAATGCCATTTTCCACGAGCACATGCGTAAAACTGTGGAATGCTATGTTGACAACATTGCAGTGAAAAGCCGCACCAAAGGTGATCACATAACCGATCTGAAAACAATCTTCGAAATCATGCGGGCACATCAGTTGAAGATGAACCCCACCAAATCCTTCCTGGGGGTGGCAGCGACAAATTCCTAGGGTTTGTGGTAACTCTCACAGGAATTCATTTGGACCCGAAAAAAGTTCGCGCTATCCAGGAAATGCAACCTCCGAGGAACCTCAGAGAACTTAGGGGATTGCAAAGACGATTGGCATACATCGAAGGTTTATCTCAAATCTCTCTGGAAGATGCTAACCCTTTTCCAAATTGATGAAAAAGGGTGTCTCATTCGTTTGGGACGATGCTTGCCAGCAAGCGTTCGAGGAGATTAAACAATACCTCACGCAACCACCAGTCCTTACAGCTCCGGTGTCCGGAAAACCTTTCCTGATATACGTCCGAGCAATGGATCATTCCTTAGGAGCTTTACTAGCCAGAATAATGATCAAGGACACGAACAAGCAATCTATTATCTGAGTAGGACTATGATCGGGGCCGAATATCGATACAACCTGATCGAAAAGGAATGTTTAGCATTGGTGTTCGCTGTCCAGAAAATGCGACACTACTTGGTAGGCTAAACTATAAACGTCATATCAAGAGTTAACCCTTTGAGGTTACTCATGACAAAGCCATCGTCATTAAACGGCCGATTGGCAAAATGGCCATACTGCTATCCCAATATGAAATGCGCTTTTTACCACAAAAAGCCGTAAAGGGACAAGCGGTGGTGGATTTCCTGGCTGAGCATCCAGATCCGAGGGCAACCAAATTTTACGAGATCTCCCAGACGAGGTCGCTGAAGTTTGTCTAACCCAGACCTCTTTTGAAAGACAAGTGTGGCAACTCTTCTTTGACGGTGCATCGAGAACAGGTCTGCAAGGACATGTCATAGCAGGAGTGGGGGTAGTATTTGTCTCCCCATAGAACTATGTGATTCCTCGAGCTTTCTCATTAACCGAGCTCTGCTCCAATAACGTAGCGGAATACAATGCCCTCTTGATTGGAATGCAAATCGCTGGTGAGATCGGCGTTAAAAATCTCGAGGCATATGGTGACTCTAAACTCATCGTCAACCAAGTTCGCAGGGAGTACGAAGTCAGACATGAAGACCTAGTACCCTATTACAACGCGACTGTCCACATGGCGAGAGGTTCAGAAACCTTTACATCGACCATGTACCACGCCAGCAAAATGCGCATGCAAATGCACTGGCTTCTCTCGCTGCCTCTTTAGCCCTTCCAGCTGGAGTAGTAGAGAAAATACTTGTCTACAGCCACGACTTGTATTGCCCAAGAATCGCTTCTGAGGATTACCAGAAGCTGACAGGAGACTGTCAAGTCAAAGAAGCTCTTGAGTCGTCAGCTGGTCCAGAGCCTAGAGACTGGCGATTCCCTTACATTGACTATGTCTTGTACGACATTCTGCTTGATGATCCCAAGGAAGCGGTTGCCATTAGAAGGAAAACCCCAAATTCTACTATAATGCGATCACGCGAACACTATATCGTCGATCGTATGACGGGATCTTACTTCACTGTCTATCACAAAAAGAGGCACAGGAGGTACTGAAAGAAACGCATGATGGCATGTGTGGAGCTCATCAACCTGATCCAAAACTTAGAGATCGACTCCGAAGAGTGGGATATTATTGCCTAAGATGATCCCTGACGCCATCACTTATGCCAAACGATGTCGCGCCTGCCAAGCTCATGGCGATTTCATCCATCAAGCACCAGGGTACCTTCACTCTACAACTTCTACCTGGCTATTTGAGATGTGGGGGATGGTCGTAGTTGGCCCCATAAGCCCACCATCATCCAAAGGACATCGGTTCATCTTAGCCATAACCGACTACTTCTCTAAATGGGCCGAAGCTATCCTTTTGAGGGAGGTAAAGATATCTGATGTGATCAAATTCGTTAAACATCACGTCATCTACTGTTTTGGTGTACCCCGATGAATTGTCCATGACAATGGACCCCAGTTCGTTAGTCAGGCCTTTCAAAGGTTCTGCAATAAGTTCAGGATCCAGAATATGTCCTCAACAGCATACTACCTAGCTGCTAACGGCCTTGCAGAAGCTTTCAACAAGACTATTGGCAAGCTTCTCAAGAAATTCGTCTCAAAAACCAACGTGATTGGGACGACAAATTAGGTGAATGCTTATGGGCCTATCGCACGATAGTTCGAACCCCAACGAAGCTACACCATTCTCTTTGGTATATGGGTGTGAAGTCGTACTTCCATTAGAAATCCAAATTCCATCTCTACGTGTCGCCCTGACAGCAGAGATGATAAAGGAGGAGAAGCATCGATTGCGACTCCAAGAACTGGAGGCCTTAGATGATAAACGTCTGCAGGCCAATAGCAAATCGAGCTCTACCAAGCCCGGATTACCAGAGCCTTCAATAAGAAAGTTAAGGAGCGAACTTTCAAGAAAGGTGGTCTTGTCTTAGCTGTCAGAAAACCTATGGTAATGACACATAAGACAAAAGGAAAATTCCAGCCTGATTGGAACGAGAAATTGTAAAGAAAAAGTTAAAGTTAGAAAGTCTTAGTCTCGTTTCAATATAACCGCGTAGCAAAGGCTAGACGGGTCGATCCACAGGGAAGGATGCGATGCAAGCGTTTCGGACGATCTTCTCTATATTACACTTGGAACAAAACAAAAGAGAGAGATTGATTAGATCTGAATGATTTGAGATATATAGTGTTGGCCCAAAGGCCATCACTCTAGTTTTGATGATGATCAACTCATGAAGTTATGTTTATTAATGATCTTGTGTTTAATTAGTGACAGATTTATGATCAAGATCTTAGTAGGTGTGGAGCTTCAACAAAGGATTTAAAGTCAAGTTTGGAGCTAGCACCAGTTGATTCACGAGCCTATGCATCAAGACCACATCAAGAGTTGAGCTCGTTGGATCGTGTGTGGACCAAGTCAAGAAGATGAGAAGACTTCAAGGGAAGGCTTCAAGATCAAGACTTGTGTCTAGGTATAAGATTTTTATATTTTAGATAAAATGTAAAGGATAGAATAGTTGGTGGATTGCTCAAGTATATATCACACACACACTCTTGGTTTACTTGTCTTTTCATAAAAGAATTTTCAGATTTAGAAAAGACTTTCTTTTTTGGAAAACATAGTTTTGGTTTTTGGTATTCAAAGTTATATGTTTCAACCAAAACCTTATTTAGAGCTTAATGTCAAAAACATAGATATTTCATCTTGATTGTGTAATGGATCATATCCATACACACTATTCTTTAAAAGTATATCTTGTTTTGTATTTTTAACGCCCCGATCCTACGGGTACGGAGACGTTACTGCAACGTATATACGCAAGTTAGAAATACCCTTACGTATATACGCTAAGCATCAGTACAGGCAAGAATCAGAGTACGAAAGCAAGTGGTGCATTATACATTCCAACACATGAGTACAATTACAAAGTTATCACCAGAGGTGATCCAATATTACATGAATATTACATCACCAGAATGGCGCAATTGCGGGAATACAAGAGACTACAAGAGTAAACAGTATAAAAGGCACTCACGAGTTTACTACAAGGAAACTCGAGAGACACAGGGGGCCTGGAAGGATAGAGCTCTGGATGATCTGCTGGAGATCCACGCTACCGCTGCGCCACTCTGATTAGCAACAGGGAGGATCCACACGCTCCAAGCTCCGAAACCTGGACATGAGAATCCAGAGGAGTCAGAACTCCCCAGGCGAGGGTGAGGCAAAAGCTAAGTGGCGAGCCAGAATGGGCATAAGTGTGTATGCAACAATTGATATCCGGCACAGAAGACAAGAGGGTTAGAACACAAATATAGCAGGTATGAACAGGTATAACATAATCATCATAAAACAGGAAATCTGATATAAAACCCGATTATGAGCAAAACCGATTGTACAAGCTTAGGTCACGACTTCGTGAGATTAGTACATCGAAGGAATAATCCAAACAAGGAAACCCTCATCTATATACCTTTATCTCATATCATCGTAATCCAAGCGCATAGAACCAGAGTTGCAAACCAAACAGTAGTCATAACAGGAGTTCATAACAAGAATAACCGGAATCATAACAAGCATAACGGGAGTCCATAACAGGAATCATAGCGGGAATCAAGACAGGCATTATTGGAGTCATAACAGGCATAACAGGAATCATAACGGGCATCATAACAGGCATGACAGGAGTCTTATATTATTATTACTCGTCTGACTCATATATCTAGGTATGTGTCCTGGTGTACATCCCAACACACATACATCCATATATAAGCAAGCCGAGAATTGTTATTAGAAGCAGATGGAGAACTGATAGCTCCTCTTATAGTAGTTCCCGTATGCCCGGGACCAGCTTGAGGGCCTTAAATCCCCCTAACACACATCTTCTGAGGGCCTTAAATCCCTCTAACACGAATCGTCAGTTCAGGTATTCCACTACTATAAGCAAGGCATCATTCCGGCATCTATCACTTCCTCCCATTCCCCGTGTAAGTTGTCCTTTTATGGCTTATCAATGTTATCAGATTACGGGAATAACAGGTCATGACAGGAAATTGCCCTACAGATTCAAGAGGTGGCCCCCACAGATTCAAGAGGTGGCCCCCACCAAGTATGTGGTGTGGCACTTTGTTCCATGTGGCACTTTGCTCTGAGGGGATGGATTCTAGAGGTGGCCCCACAGATTCAAGAGGTGGCCCCCACCACGCATGTGGTGTGGCACTTTGCTCCGTGTGGCACTTAGTTCCATTCAGGAATAACAGGTCACTGTATACAATACAGGATAACAAGGCAGGATTCCCGTAAAGGTGATAATCACAAGGTCAAGTTATCATGCTGGGTGTCAAGTGATAGCATGACAGGATGATGATATTAGCAGGTAACAAGTCATGTAATAACAATATATAATACAAGTCCCGAGGAAAAGGTCCATATTCAAGAAGGTGATTAACCACAGCTGTCAGCCAAAGTTAGTCGACTAGGAATTTATGGGTAGTCGACTAATCAAGGAGTTAGTCGACCAAAGACAAGGGACAAGTCGACTAGCTAGGCTGCGTTGGGAGAGCTGCGTTTCAAAAGGAAGGTTAGTCGACTAGGGCGTTAGGGGTAGTCGACTTGATAAAGCCGCGTCTGAGAGAGCCGCATCTCAGGCAGAAAGGTTAGTCGACTCGGAAATTGTGGGTAGTCGACTAGTCAAGGTCGCGTCTCAGAGGACTGCGTCTCAAGGGAGCTGCGTTAGTCGACTGGGAACAATGGATAGTCGACTAATAAAGTCCGCGTCTCAAAGATCCGCGTCTTCAGAAGAAAAGTTAGTCGACTAGGGGCGATTGCCAAGTCGACTAGGAATGCTGCGTTTCCAAGAAGGGCGCGTTTCAGAAAAGAGTTAGTCGACTGGGGGAAACATGCAGTCGACTAACAGAGTTGCGTTCTCAGAAATAGGACTGCGTTTCAAAGGGGCTAGTCGACTTATGAATTGGTCAAGTCGACTAATACTGCCAAACAGTGAGCAAGACTAACTTTGAAAGTTATGGTTTGTTGATATGCAAATACAAGTTAACCAAGTCTTTGGCGAGGAAAAGCACTCGCCTAACAATGATCCTTGCTGCGTCCAACGAAGGGAAGTTCGGCCCCAATCCAAAAGGAGGGTACCGGCCCTAAGTCTTGCCGCCGGAGAAGAACGCGGCCCAATCCAAAAGGAGTGGCGGTCTTCACAAAGTGATGGAGAGAGGTTGAAGGTGCAAGTCTAGTTCACTTGGTCAAAATGGGATTTTGCAAACGGTGCCACGGGGAGCGATGAGTTGGCTAGAATGAAAGAGCTCGCCGTGGAGGTGAAGATGGTATACTTGGTGGTGGCCAAGGAGGTGTAGGTGGTGGTGGAGATGGTGGAGAAGTTTGGTGGAGGAGATGGGTTCTTTGGTGTAAAGAAAGGAAGAAAAGGGTGGTATGGATGGTTGGAGTTGGTGCCTTTGCTGTTGGAGTGGTGGAGGAGATGGAGAAGGAAGAAGTGGTGGTGTTGGTGGTGAAAATGGAGGTGGAGAAGGTGGAGTATGGGTGGCCCAAGGAAGTAAGAGGAGGCTCTTAGTGGCTTCTCTGTTGGTGGCTGCAGGAAACAAGGAAGAAGGAGAAGAGAAATGAAAGAGAGAGAAGGAGGTGGGGTATTTATATATAAGAAATAATGATTGCAAGTTTGACTTTTGAAGCCAAAGAATGAAACTTGCGTTTCATTGGAAGGAGATGGGCTGCGTCTCAACCAAATGGTTGGCTGCGTTTAGGCCAAAATAGGCGAAACGCGGGAATCAAGGCTGCGTCCAGGGAAGATGCCAAAGCTGCGTTTCACAAAAGGACAAAAGTCATGATGACTTGATGGGAGTTGATTAGCAGCGCATTAAATGCAGCATGGAGAGGTGTGGAGAGGATCTCTGCATTAAATGCAGAATCCCAGGTAGGTGAATGCCGCGTTTGAGGAAGGAGAGAGAAAATGGAAAAAAACAAAAGTGGAAAATTGGGGCAATCTCCTCGGTATCTGGGAAAATACTGAAAACTCCGGAAAAGCCCAAAAATGAAATAGCTCGGAAAGTTTCCCAAAAATTCTCAAAAATAATAAATATTATAAAATGATTTTTGGTAAAATTGGTTTTCAAAGATTAAATCTCATTTTCCAGATAAAAATCCTGAAGTCAACCGTCAATCTCGGTATACACCGGATTGGCCGGATTTTGATAAAATCTGATAAATCCCAGAAAAAGTATTTAGATAGAAAATATGATTTTAAGAAGTAATGTCAAAAGGCACCTTTAGAAATTCTAAACCGTTTGTAAATTAAAAATCCGGAAATCGGTCAACGGAACTGGCCGACACCGGTTTTGAAGATTTACAACTTAATTCAGGAAAATTCCAGAAAATCATAGAAAATCTAGAATATTGGAAAATGATATTTAAAACTAAAATCGGTCAAATCGGAATACCAGAAAGACTAAATCGAGCAACAACCTGAGATCGGGTCCCCGGTTCAGACTAGGGCTGACTCCGAGTTCACGAATCCCAATCCAAAGCAAAACAATCATATAAATAATTCATAACAGGAAGTAAATCAAAAAAATACGATCGAAAAATTTGAATACGCAACTAAGTACGTATTCCGGGAGCGGGGTGTTACAGTATTTGATGAAGATTTGGAAAAACATGTTTTGGAAAAATATTGTTTTGGAAAAACAGTTTTTTATCATGAGCCAAATATTTCCAAGTTACAAAAATAGTCCAATCTTTTATAACATGCCTTGATTTTGTGCAAGCATGTTTGTATATCAAAGTATATTGGTAAAACTATTTTTGTAGATTTTTTAAGTATTTTATGGGATTTTATATGAGCCGAAAAGACAAACTTTTTAATCCCAGAAAATTGTTTCAGGCTTCAGCTAGTCGACTTATACTAGCTTATAAGTCGACTAACCCTGAAGTCGACCGACGGGTCGGTCGACCGACGTGCACGGACGTGCACGTTGGATCTGGCTGTGTGCCGGGCGACAGGGGCGGTCGACCGGAATTCAGAGACTTGCTCTCTATTTTTCTAGGTCGACCAGGTCGGTCGACCGGTGGCTCCAACGGTCAGATTTTTGACCATTGGCGGTCGACCGGGCCGGTCGACCGGCAGCTCTGACAAGCCCCAACGGCTAGTTTTCTGGCAGCCTATAAATTGGGGGTTTTGTCATTGTTTTGGGAGAAGATTTTGGAGACCTTTAGAGCCAGTTTTTCCCATTCTTTCAGAAGAGTTTTTCTCCACAAAATAGAGTGCTAATACTTCCAATCAAAAGGGAAGATTTTATAAGAGTGCTAAAAGTGATTTCTTGAGTTTTTCACCATAGCGTTCATCCTTGTTTTCTCACACAACACTTGAGCTTTCCATTGCTATATCTACCCTATAGGGAGTGTTTTTGTGAGAGGATTTTAGGTGATCAAGAGTTGTGATCACCAAAGTTCTACTTTGTTCCTTTGAGGAGGCGGACGTGTGTGTCCGCGTTGTTTTGAGTTCGGGTGCGGACTCGGTTGATTGAGGTGCGGCCTCGGCGAGCCGGTGGGCTTGCGGTGTGTAAGGGACTAGAGTGTCCGAGGGCTTGTAGGTGTTGCGGCACCGAGGAAAGATCCATTGGGATCTTGCATAGTGGAAATCCTTCGTGTGTCGAAGGCGGGGATGTAGAGCAAGTGTGCTTGAACCTCGAAACATACCCTTGTGTTTGCGATTGCCATTTCTCTCTCTCTTTGTCTCTTTTATATCTTGCATGCTATTACTTGTCTTATCTTTACATGCTTGATATACATTGTGCTTCATAGATATATATACTTGCGTGGGATTGTTGCTAACACTTGTATTCAACCAAGAGAGCCAACGCGGCACCTCAACCCATTCAAGGGGAATCTAGAGGAGTTTGTCCAGAGCTCTTCACGGGGAATTCGGCAACACTCTTTGGTTATACGTGGTGTTTAGTGTAAAAGTTTAATTAGGTCATAATTGTTTTTAGCTTCCGCATCATTTGCCATTAAGTGACCATTAGATTAGCCATCACCTATTCACCCCCCTCTAGGTGAACTTACAATTGGTATCAGAGCTTGGCACTCTGATTTGGGTCTTACAACCTAGAGTTAAAGATCCTCATTTTAGGCTAATCACAAGATTTTGTACACACACCATGGAGTTCATGTCACCACTCACCTTTGACATTCTTAACATCCAAATTTGGAAGGTTAAGATGTCATTGTACCTCAAGGCCTTAGGCATTCATGTATATCTTGCTACTACTACTGATTTGTTGGCCCAATGGCCTTCCACTCTAGTTTTGATGATGATCAACTCATGTAGTTATGTTTACTAATATTCTTGTGTTTCTAAGTTTCAGATCATTAACAGGATATTAGTTGGTGATTAGCTTCAACAAGGAGTTTAGAAGCTTTTCATGTTGATTCCGGTGCCAAAGCTTAAAGATCATACCTTTGCACTTGGAGGATCACGCGTTTGGACCGAGTCTACTTGAAGATGGAAGATCGACAAGAAGACTTAGGTATCCTAGTTTAGATAGAGTTTTTAGATCCATATTTGTAAAGCTTAGTTTAGTTGATATGCTCAAGTGCACAAAACACACACGCTTCATGATTTGGTTTTTGGTTTTCATGAATAATAGATCAAAACAAGTTTACCTTATACCTATGTATATTAGATATGTTCTAGATATACATACATGCTTTAAACTTGCTAGACAAACTTATTTTGACTATCCTATTCATGTTTTGGAAAATTCTAGTTTGATAAAATACAAGTTTTGTTTTTGATAAAATTGGCAAGACACAAAAATGAATTGATATGATTGATATATGTCTTGAAATTTTTTTCACAAGTTTGGTTATCAAAGTAAAATGATAAAACAAGTTTTAGAAAATCATATTTTTAGAAAAACAGTTTTTATTGTGATTAAAACTATTTTTAGATTTACTGTGAATTTATGGGATTTTTATTGAGTGAAAAGACCTATTTTCAAATCCCGTATCTGTGCAGAACTGAGGACTGGCTGACAGGCCAAGTCGGTCGACCGGACCGGTCGACCGCACCATAGGCCGGTCGACCGGGACGGTCGACCGACGTGCACAAGTCTGTGCACGTTTTTGAGTCTCTGGGACGGTCGACCGGGCCGGTCGACCGAGATGAGAGTTCTGCTCTCAGGATGTTTCGGTCGACCGGGCCGGTCGACCGCTATTGCCCAACGGTCACATTTTTGACCGTTGGCGGTCGACCGGGCCGGTCGACCGGCAGTCTGTCAGACTGCCAACTCAGCCTAACGGCTAGTTTTGTATAGGGGCTATATAAACCCCATCTCTTTGGGATTTTGGCCAAGTTTTTTAAGAGAAAAATTTTCAGTTTTCTGAAGTGTTTAAAAGAGTTTTAAAAAGAGTTTTTAAGTGCAAAAACTTCTCATCTTTATTTGTTTTGGGTTTTTGGAAAATCAAAGAAAACTAGGTTTTGGGATTTTGATTTGGTATTTCATTTTCTATCATATACAAGAGATTTCCCAAGTAGTTTTTCTTTGTTGCTTGTTTCTAAAAACACTTTGATTCCACACTTGAGCTATATCATACTATCCTAAACTATTAGGATCTTTGTTTTGTGGAAAAAGAAAGAAAGAGAGAGTTTGAGGTTGTTGTTTGTAACCTCTAATTTGTACACCCTTATTCTTGTTGTATCCCTCTTAGGTAGAGGTGATCGGGTGATTGGTTTGTATCCCTCAAGTGTGAGGTGATTGAGATCGGTTGTGAGCCTCTTTGGTAGAGGTGTTGTTGTTAGTTGTTGTTGGCCTCGGTGGAGGTTGTATTGAGAGAGGAGTTAGGTACTCCTAGAGTTGTAAGAAATCCTCTTCGGTAGAGGTTCCCTCGGTGGGAGTTGAGATAGTGGAAATCCTACACGGTGGTGTAGGCGGGGATGTAGAGCAAGGTGCTCGAACCTCGAAACAAATCTTGGTGTTTGCGATTGCTCCCATTATCTCTCTAACTCTCTCTCATTTACTTTGTGCAAAGCATCATATTCATATCATATCATATTTGCTTGTGTTGTGCATATTTCATATTGCCTTGCATTTATTCATATTGCTATTCATTCTTATATGCTTGGCTTGATTGTGTGTATTTTATATTGCTTGGATTGCTTGTGTGTGTGTGCCTAACTTATACTCATCCAACAAGAGCTTCACATAGCACCTCAACCCATTTCAAGGGGAATCAAGGGGAGTTAGTCCAGAGCCTCGCAAGGGGAATTCGGCTACACTTGTTGTATTGTATTAGTTTGTGCATAATTTGCATTAGCTTCCGTATTTAGCGCACTTAGTTTGCATTAAGTTTCTTAGATTAGCACTTACACCTATTCACCCCCCCTCTAGGTGTTTTTTCAATTGGTATCAGAGCTAGTGCTCCTGATATTTAGGCTTAACATCCTAGGAGTGATCCATTTGCTTGCTAATCTCATTTGCATTTGTTTGTTTGCACATTCATATATAGTTTACCATGGACTTCATGACCCCACCTAGCTTTGACCCTTCCAACATTGATGTTTGGAAGTATAGAATGTCCATGTACCTAAAGACCCTAGGTTTGCATGTTTTCCTTGCGGCCACCAAGAGATGTTATCTTGGTGATTGCAATCATATAGGGGCCAATGCACAAGCCCTAGAGGCCATTAGAAGCACTTTACCTAAAGAATATCTTTTACGTGTTTCTAATCTTGATTCCGCTTTTGCAGTGTGGAACAAATTGACAACCACCACCACCTCGGAGCTTCAAGTTCAAATTCAAGAAGAGAAATCTAGTGGAGAATCCGAGCCACAACAATGCTATATGGTCCAAGGGAATGACTCCCTTGAGGTACATTCGGAACCCCACTTAGATAGTGATGATGATGCTAGTTCTTCTAGTAATGATATTGTTGATCCCCATGCTCTAAATGAAGAACTTTCAATAGTATGTGAAAAGTTAATTGAAAAATATAAGATTTTGAAAAAGAAAAGTCTAGAAATTGAAAAGAAAATAAGTGTTTGTATGCTAGACTTGACAATGTTTTGCAAGAGAAGGTTGAGGTCTATAATGAAAGGGATTCATTGAGATCTCAATTGGAACTTGCACTTAAAGAAAATGAATTTTTAAAGTCTAAAAATGATTGCCATGCTATTTTAAAGAAAAATGAAAACTTGTTTTCTAGAGTTGATTTTGTTTTAAAAGAGAATGTTGTTTTGAAAAACAAAATCATTTCTATTTCCAATGATTTAAATGTTTGCTTAGAGAAAAATATTGTTTTGCAAAATAAGATTGATTCTCATGTTTGCCATGCTAGGGTAGTTTCACCTAAATCACCCATTGCATGTTCCACTTCTTCTATGCTCGAAAATGATATAAATTTGTTAAAGAAGAAAATGGATTGTTTGGGCTCCACTATGAGCCAATGTGCCATGAACCACTCACGATTGGAAACCTTGGTTCGAAAGAAACAAGTTCCAACTTCTATGCATGCACACCCACCACGGCATACACATGCTCCTCACGGACACCATCAACACATGTATGCTCAGTGTACTCATGTACACATTGTGGACGTAAGGGCCACCTTGCTAAATTTTGTTATGATAGATTACATACTCCTAATTTAGCAAAGAATTTTGTTTGGGTTAGAGAAGGTACTAACCCCCATGGACCCAAGAAGATATGGGTACCAAAGACCACCCCTCCTATTGTTTTTGATGTAGGTGTGGGCTCTCACATGACGTGAGAGTGATGACACCTTGGAGTGGATGCGTTCCGGACTTCATGGAAATCAAATTGGATGCATCACTCTCAAGGGAAGATTTGGTGGAGATGACCACCATGTTTTGGAGACAAGGAGAGTTGCTTCTTCAGTTTTGGTAACAATCCTTTACTCCCATTTATTGTTTACATGCTTTCCATGTTTTAATGTTACTAGCATGTTTTTGATGTCTATGGATTAGTATGTTCATTCCATGTTTATTAGATCCTTGACATACATATATAGTATTTGAGACACACATGCTTATATGAACCCATAATTAGTGTTCTCACTTTTGTTTGAGCTATAATGTACATCATGAATCTAATACATGTGAATTCACATAATAATCATATTTTAGTTTTCCATGATGACTTTTATCATGATGATTTTTATATGTGTTTTGATGCTTCATGTTTTGAATATATGTTTAAGTGTTAGTTTTCATTAAGACTAGTTACATACTTGTACATAGGATGGGCTACAAATAAATCTATATATAGTTGAATTGAATGCTTATTTGAACCCATTAGATGTGCTAGTATAGTCTAGTTTTGATGATTCATACATTTTAAACTTGTATTCCATTTTTGAATATATTTTGATGAATATGAGTTTCCATTTCATGTATATGTGCATTTTGCCAAAACTTTAAGATACACATGTATACCCCTTGAGTCATTTGTTTCTCATGCAAATCTACTTATGGACTCATTTGTGTTTAGGGATATGTATGTATACTTAGTGTGTTGACAATACATACATATACCTTGAAATGAAAATTGATTTAATGTAAAGATTTAGATTTTCATGTTTTGATGTTTTTGTGTCAATATTTAACTTCATGTATATGTCTATCTAGTTCAAACTAATCTTATACATATACATCTTTTTGAGCCACGTGCCTTCATGAATATACATTTAGTGGACTCGTTGAGTTTTGGATATGTATGTATATTTTAGCTTGTATTAGACATACATATGCCTTGAAGATTAAATAAGGAGTTTTATATGATTTTTCATGTTTTTAATGGAATTATGTTTTAAGGAATAATTGAGCTTAATGAAATATTTTTCATGATTATGATCTTCACATATTATTTGTACACTCATATCTATTGCTCATGTTTTGTTTCTCATGAGTTATGCTTTATTGGTTAGAGTGATGACTATCATGTGAATTTCAATTTTGTTTTATTCCTTGCTTGAAGGATTTCGTGCTAGTTAACAAGTTTTCCATTTAACTAGTTGCGGTGTTCTTCATTTTGGTAGTGATTTTCAAACAAAACTACATTTTCAAATCTATCTTTGAAAACCCCTACCTTCCAAGGGCGGTAGGATGGGAGATCATGTTCATGTATGTCCTAAATTGAAAATCTTTAAAACTTGAATTATGATTGGGTGGTAGATAATATGATGTATACACTTGAACTTATTGTTATGTCAATTGGTATCATTGAACTCTTTCAATTGGTATCATTTTGATCTTCTTGTATACTCATATATGTTTTGTATGTATGTATGCTTTAAATTCCAAGTATATCAATTTCTATTGGTATCTATTTTTCATACATATATATGTTTGTGTTTATGCTAGTGCTTGAGTTTCAATTTGTTTAAATTGATTACCTTTAAATTGTTATCAAGACTATGCATGTCTTTAGTTTGTTTTTCATAAAGGGGGAGAAAATTTGATTTTGTACTTCAATTGGTATTTGTACTCCCACTCTTTATGATTAAAAGTTGTTATTTTGAACATATGATATCAACATCAAATTTGTTTATATATTTTCAAAAATGAAATATATTCTTACAATTGGTATCAAAATTTGTGTTTAGACATTCAAAATTTGTTATGTTGTTTTACAATTGGTAATTTGTTATGTTTAATTACAATTGGTATCTCAAAAAGTTGTTTATAGAAAATATTCAAAGTTTTGATTTGTATTTCCTATATGCAAGGAGAGCTTAACATCTCTCTTACATATAGATTCATGTTGAGTATATTATAAATTGAGGAGCTTGACAACTCTTCTTTATATGATATACGCGTGTAGGGGGAGCTTCACATCTCCTCTTATGCATTACATAATATGTGTTATGTGAATTGGGGCTTGTCATCCCTTCTTCATGTAATGCATATGTGTAGGGAAGCTAACTTAGCGTCTTCCTCTTCATGAATGTATATAGCATATAACATATATTGATTCTTGTTTATTGGTATCAAGATGCTTCATTGACATATTTTAATTGATATCATGTTTGTAGTCACCCCTTATTGATTTTGTTTTTTTGTTTTAGACACAAAAAAAGGGGGAGAACATGTTTTTTACATTGTTTTGATTGACAAAAAGGGGGAGAAAGATTTTTACCCTCATTTTATCTATGGTTTTGATTGTTTACCCTTTGTTGATGATTGACAAAAAGGGGGAGAAAGATTTATGAAGTTTTATATGCATGCTTATGTTTATGCATATATTATGTTTATGCATATATTATGTTTTAATCTCAAGAATACTAAGTTTAATTGATATATAGAGTTTGCTTTGTAATTGGTATCTAGAGCTTATTTTGTTTTGAATATTCCATTTGATATCTAGAACCATTTATTGTTTATGCATATGCATGTTTCATGTTTAATATTCATTGCATATATTTATTGTTTATCCCGATGCATGAGTTAAGGGGGAGCTTCCTTGAAGCTTATCTTTAATCCATGCATATATAACTCCATGAGTTTTGTCATCATCAAAAAGGGGGAGATTGTTGGCCCAATGGCCTTCCACTCTAGTTTTGATGATGATCAACTCATGTAGTTATGTTTACTAATATTCTTGTGTTTCTAAGTTTCAGATCATTAACAAGATATTAGTTGGTGATTAGCTTCAACAAGGAGTTTAGAAGCTTTTCATGTTGATTCCGGTGCCAAAGCTTAAAGATCATACCTTTGCACTTGGAGGATCACGCGTTTGGACCGAGTCTACTTGAAGATGGAAGATCGACAAGAAGACTTAGGTATCCTAGTTTAGATAGAGTTTTTAGATCCATATTTGTAAAGCTTAGTTTAGTTGATATGCTCAAGTGCACAAAACACACACGTTTCATGATTTGGTTTTTGGTTTCATGAATAATAGATCAAAACAAGTTTACCTTATACCTATGTATATTAGATATGTTCTAGATATACATACATGCTTTAAACTTACTAGACAAACTTATTTTGACTATCCTATTCATGTTTTGGAAAATTCTAGTTTGATAAAATACAAGTTTTGTTTTGATAAAATGGCAAGACACAAAAATGAATTGATATGATTGATATATGTCTTGAAATTTTTATCACAAGTTTGGTTATCAAAGTAAAATGATAAAACAAGTTTTAGAAAATCATATTTTTAGAAAACAGTTTTTATTGTGATTAAAACTATTTTTTAGATTTACTGTGAATTTATGGGATTTTTATTGAGTGAAAAGACCTATTTTCAAATCCCGTATCTGTGCAGAACTGAGGACTGGCTGACAGGCCAAGTCGGTCGACCGGACCGGTCGACCGCACCATAGGCCGGTCGACCGGGACGGTCGACCGACGTGCACAAGTCTGTGCACGTTTTTGAGTCTCTGGGACGGTCGACCGGGCGGTCGACCGAGATGAGAGTTCTGCTCTCAGGATGTTTCGGTCGACCGGGCCGGTCGACCGCTATTGCCCAACGGTCACATTTTTGACCGTTGGCGGTCGACCGGGCCGGTCGACCGGCAGTCTGTCAGACTGCCAACTCAGCCTAACGGCTAGTTTTGTATAGGGGCTATATAAACCCCATCTCTTTGGAGATTTTGGCCAAGTTTTTTAAGAGAAAATTTTCAGTTTTCTGAAGTGTTTAAAAGAGTTTTAAAAAGAGTTTTTAAGTGCAAAAACTTCTCATCTTTATTTGTTTTGGGTTTTTGGAAAATCAAAGAAAACTAGGTTTTGGGATTTTGATTTGGTATTTCATTTTCTATCATATACAAGAGATTTCCCAAGTAGTTTTTCTTTGTTGCTTGTTTCTAAAAACACTTTGATTCCACACTTGAGCTATATCATACTATCCTAAACTATTAGGATCTTTGTTTTGTGGAAAAAGAAAGAAAGAGAGAGTTTTGAGGTTGTTGTTTGTAACCTCTAATTTGTACACCCTTATTCTTGTTGTATCCCTCTTAGGTAGAGGTGATCGGGTGATTGGTTTGTATCCCTCAAGTGTGAGGTGATTGAGATCGGTTGTGAGCCTCTTTGGTAGAGGTGTTGTTGTTAGTTGTTGTTGGCCTCGGCGGAGGTTGTATTGAGAGAGGAGTTAGGTACTCCTAGAGTTGTAAGAAATCCTCTTCGGTAGAGGTTCCCTCGGTGGGAGTTGAGATAGTGGAAATCCTACACGGTGGTGTAGGCGGGGATGTAGAGCAAGGTGCTCGAACCTCGAAACAAATCTTGGTGTTTGTGATTGCTCCCATTGTCTCTCTAACTCTCTCTCATTTACTTTGTGCAAAGCATCATATTCATATCATATCATATTTGCTTGTGTTGTGCATATTTCATATTGCCTTACATTTATTCATATTGCTATTCATTCTTATATGCTTGGCTTGATTGTGTGTATTTTATATTGCTTGGATTGCTTGTGTGTGTGTGCCTAACTTATACTCATCCAACAAGAGCTTCACATAGCACCTCAACCCATTTCAAGGGGAATCAAGGGGAGTTAGTCCAGAGCCTCGCAAGGGGATTCGGCTACACTTGTTGTATTATATTAGTTTGTGCATAATTTGCATTAGCTTCCGCATTTAGCGCACTTAGTTTGCATTAAGTTTCTTAGATTAGCACTTACACCTATTCACCCCCCTCTAGGTGTTTTTTCATGATTCATATGTTAATAATAGCAAGTACTTTGAGGCTAATGCTAAAACCATTCATGCTTTGAAATGTACCCTAAATGATGATTATTTATCTAGGGTTTCTAATGTTGAATCGGCTTTTGTAGTTTGGAACATCATCACATCCCTTGGCGAAAAGGATCTATACTATGCGGGGAGCGATTCGGATGTTGGAAGCAACACCTCCAACATGTGCTACATGGTCCAAGGGGATAACCCCGTTGAGGTAACTACCGAATCCGAGGTAGAAGATGATAATATGTCAAATGATGAGCTTAGCACTTTTTGTCAACTATTGCTTGAGAAATATGACATGATTAAAAAGGAAAATAAAAATTTGAAAAAGAACATTGCTTGCATGCATATAGAACAAGATTCATTTAAATCTAACATTGCATGTTTAGAAAAAGAAAATAACAATTTGAAAAAGGATTTTGATGCCATACTTAATAAAAAAGATTCATTAGAAAATAAAATGGCATGCTTAGAAAAAGAAAATAAAGATTTGAAAAATGAGAATGTTTCCTTGCTTTCTAAATTAAATAATCTTTGTGAAGGAAACACTATTTTGAAAAATAAAGTTGATTTGGTGGAAAAACAAAAGGAAGTTGTTTTTCAAGAAAATAAGTCTTTGAAAAGAAAAATTTGTGAAAAAGGAAAAGATTTGTTTCTCAAAGAAGAAGAAAAATGATTTCATATCTCACCATGCTTTTCATGCCACCACTAGTGAGATTAATGTTTTGAAAGATAAAATTAATGATTTGAGTTCAACCTTGAACTCTTGTGCATTCAACCACACTAGATTGGAGTCTATGTTTTCAAAGAAACAAACTCCATCCATTCATGCACATCATCATGCTTATGTTGCACAACATGATCACACACCTACACATAAGCATACTAAGGTGTACGTATGTACACATTGTGGCTGCAAAGGCCATTTAGCAAAATATTGTTATGATAGATTAGATCATTTTAATTTTTCTAAGAATAAAAATGTTTGGGTTCCTTACAAGACTAACCCTAAAGGACCCAAGAAAAAATGGGTACCAAAACCCCCACCCCATGTTTTTGATGTAGGTGAGGGATCTCTCAAGACGTGAGAGATTTGGTGCCTTGGTAGTGGATGCAATAGACTTGATGGACATACTTTTGGATGCATCGCTATCAAGGAGTTTTGGTGAAAAGGCCACCATTGTTAGGAGCTTTGGAGTTGGTAACAATTTCTAAACTCCTACTTTTTATGTACATGCTAGTTCATTTATCATATTCATAGCATGTTCATATTTTTGCGTGCTTCATGTGGTATTTACATGCTTAGATGTAGAATGTGTCAAACTTGCTTTTATACATGTACACTTAGTGAGTATCAAATTGATTCATTTACATTTAAACTACATGCTCATTTGTATCCACTATATGCATATGTATAGACTAGTTTTGATGATTCTCTTTTATCCATGTTTGCGTTATTTTTATGCTTTACTTCATGTATATGTATTTTAAATTCAAATCTAATAAATATACATGTATACCCGTGAGTCTCTTGCCTTCATGCAAGCATCATTAATAGACTCTTTTAGATTTGGAATATGTATGTGTATTGTTAGGATTGGATTAATCATACATAAACCATGAAGATTAGTGTTTTGATGAAAATGATTTTCATGTTTTTGTTAATATTAAAAAAAATGTGACTTATGATCTCTTTGAGATTCAATGACTATTTTCATAAAAATGCTATTTACATGATCATTTAACACTCACACTTTTGTTAAAATCATTTTGAGCCTTATAGACCATGAGTGCTTAAATTTTGTGTATCTAGTTATGTTTATGAAAAACATAAGATTTGACATATTTGAAGGATCTTTAACTAGTTTTTTCAAAAATAATTTATACTAGTTATTTATTCTTCAAATAATTTTTGAGATTGACACATGATTCTATTTTTCTCAAAATTTATTTGATGCTTCATGATTTGAATATTAGTTTATATGTTAGTTTTTGTCAACACTAGGATTTATACTTGTACATTTCATGGGCCACAAATAAATCTATTTATATTTGTGCTTGAACGCTTATTTGAACCCATGAAATGTGCTTGTATTGCTTGGTTTTGATGATACATACATTTTTAAACTTGTATTCTCACTTTTTGGATTTGATTTATGATCATGTGTTTTCATTTCATGTATATGTGTATTTTGCCAAACTTTAAGATATACATGTATACCTCTTGAGTCATTTGCCTTTAATGCAAATCTATTTATATGGACTCAATTGTGTTTAAGGGATATGTATGTATACTTATTGTGTTGTCAAAACATACATATATCTTGAAATATAAATGTTTTAATAAAAAATGTGTGATGATTTAAAGGAATAATGAAATTAATTGACATTTTTGCTTTATTCCTTGCTTAAAGGATTCCGTACTAGTTTTAAAACATTTTCATATTAACTAGTGCAAATTCTTCATATGGTAGAGTATATGATAAGCTTACTCTTCAATTGGTATCATTGGATATTTTCAATTGGTATCAATATGATTTTTTATATATATACTCATATTTTGATTGTATGTATGAATGCTTTCAAATTTAAATTATATCAATTTCTATTGGTATTATCTTTTCATACATGTGATCTATTTGTGTTTTAAGAGAGTGAATCAATTGTTCTTAAAACACAATGTATATGCTAAGCTAAATTCGACTTTCAATTGGTAATTTTTAAAGCTTATGCAATATGTTTTCAAAATTGATATCAAAATAAAAAAATATGTTGATTTGATATCTCAAAATGTGTTTTATTAAGAAAAATTCAAAATTTTTGATTTGTATTGCCTATATGCAAGGAGAGCTTAACATCTCTCTTACATATAGATTCATGTTGAGTATATTATAAATTGAGAAGCTTGACAACTCTTCTTTATATGATATACGTGTGTAGGGGGAGCTTCACATCTCCTCTTATGCATTACATAATATGTGTTATGTGAGTTAGGGCTTGTCATCTGATTGAACTTTTTCCTGCACACAAAATATAAAATATTAGATCTGAGAATTAAACGTGTGCAAGTGCTCAATTCGAATCCGCTGTAGCAAAGGCTATGCGGGTCGTGATCCTCAGGGAGGGACTAGCGATGGAAGCGTTTGTAAGATTCTCTAAAATTTTTATTTATTTTATTAGTTATGATGGTATTTACAAGGAAGTGTGGTGAAAAGAATTTGAGAGAGATAGAGATAGAAATCTAAACTAAAGAAAGAAAGAAAGAAAGAAAGAAAGAAAGAAAGAAAGAAACACATACCTCTTCAGTCTGCTTACCTTTTGAACCGTTGCGATGATTTACCTTTTCTTGGAAGGCGTACAAGCATGGCGTATAGGATCGTCCGCCTCCTTAATCTACACTATGAAATAAAAGACAACTATGAAAACCTGTTCATCGCCATAGGCCATCAAGGGCTCTTCTTCAGCTAGGTAGTCTCGAAGCAGTTGGTTCTCATGGTGGGCAAGACATTAGAGAGAAAATAGAAGAAAGCAAATACTGAGATACACAAGATTAAACAAGAACAAAAAAACAAAAATAATAAAAGAACAAAAACAAACCTCGATTCGATTATTAAACAATGGTGAAAAAATAAAACTTACACCAACTGTCACCATCAGTACAAGTAGATCCCTTCCTCCATTAGAACATCATCTCCTCTCAGTTTTTACAAAAAGGAAAAAATAAAAATTACAATGGAGGAAAGAAAATCTAAACTACAAGAAGAAAACCTAAACCCTAGATTTGGCCCTCTGGCTCTGCCTCTGGACGCTCTGTACGTTGCACTGCAGGGGGTATTTATAAGTGCAGAAGGAAGTAGAGTCCCATCACAACTCCACGAAAACAGGTGACGGGATAAGGTAGGATTGCCGCGGAAACGCGGCTTGGGCCGCGTTTCCACAGCACTACAGTGGCTGCTGGCCACGCGCTTTGGCGCGTGGCTTCTCCTAGTCCGTCCATCTGGGCGTTTGCTTCTGGAAGTTCGATCCTGGCTCTTTATCGTGGGATATGGATATAACTTGGGAATCAAGTTATCTAGATTTAGAATTCTCCCAATCTCTTTTGAACGAATTTCCTTATCTCTGCATCTTATCTTGGCTTTTATCCTCATCTGCAAGAGTTTAGGGATGGGTAGAAGTCTATCCTTCCCTCATCTTTGATATTTGCAACTTTAGCCCTTGTATATTTGCACTTTGACAATTGATATTTGCACTTTTACACTTGGGCTTCAAATATGGGCTTTTGGGCTCTTTTTAGGCTTTAATTCTTTCTTTTTATTATTTCGAGGCCTGCACACAATAAATCACAAAATATTAATAAATGTGCAGAATTAAATGAATAAATATGAAAATGTGATGGTAAATGTTATGATAAAAATGCACTTTTCACTACCAATCACACCCCCACACTTATCTTTTTGCTCGTCCTCGAGTAAAAACAAAGAAAAAGAAAAAGAAAATAAAAATTAATCTAACTTAACTCACTTTCGTAGGAATCACGGTTGCACTTAGCATGTGCAACAAGCCGTTAAACCTCTAGGTTACCTAGAGGACGAGTGTTGTCTCGTGAGGGTTTCAGCGAATTACACCCACAAAATTCATAAAAGGAGAATATTTGAAATACTTTTGAAAAGACTAAGTAGTTTATAAGTTTTTAGGATCCTCATTTTTATTCATTCTTAGACTTAGTCTTCATAAAGTAAATTGTTATCCATTTTAGGTAAGGGTCAAAATTGAACTTCTAATATAGTCTTTTTCGTTACCAAAAATCATATGCATCCTTGTAACTTGGCTAGGAATTCCTTAACTTGGACTCTCATGCCTCTTTATTTTTTTCTCTTCCTTTTTTTTAATATGTATAACTCATCTAATTTTCTTTTGTGTAAGCATCAAGGCTTCTTGAGGCCCTCATACCTAACTAATTTACTCTTAGATGTGTTAATACATATCTCATATTCTTAGTTTTATTAGGCTTTCTAATCCACCCATGTAGCGAATTTAAAGTCGATGACTCCCAAACCGGTTGGCTTTAGGGCACCAGGTGAGAAAACACCCGCGGACTCAAATTCGAGTGAACTAGGCCCAAAACTAAGGACTTTATTTTATATTACTCACCTTTAGGCGTGAATACTTATACTTCTTGAGGCACATGTATCCAGCTTAATTGGTGAATTTTTTTTTTTTTTATATATGAGGCACAAAGGTCTTCGTCTTAGAATCCTAGATATGCTTTAGGTATGCAAATTTCATTAAGGTAAAAATCAAGACTAATTAATTATTCAATTTCTCCTCCTATACCTAAAAATTCAACAATTTATTTATTTTGATCAGGTTTTTAGAAATCCTAATCATGATATTCCTAATTCTTAAGATTAACTTAGATTTCTTTCAAAAGATAAGTCAAAATACTGTCCTTTTTATAATTTTTTTTTTAGAATTTTTTTTATTAGCAATTTTGGTTAGTTTCTAACTATGTTAGTATGTTAGTAAAGCCCACCCCCACACTTATCTCATGCATTGTCCTCAATGTATGAATGAATGCATATATGCATGAAACAGAACAAGGGAAGGCGAAAGTTACCTTAAGGTGGTGGTTCCGGAGGTGGTCTAATTGGGCCAAGCGTTGCTACCCAATCAAGATAACATATAATTTGGTGGAACCCACCAGAAATTTTCCTTACAAACCCACTAAAATATATGTATAATCATTTTTTAGAATTTTCACCCCATCAAATTTCCAAATTTCATAATAAATTTCAGAGTTAATTGTGTCAACCTCCTTGTCCCAAAATGGAGTATGGAAAGATGGAATTATTGACTTGGACATTATAGGTGCGGGAACGAATACCGACTCAGGGAAGAAGCTCAAATCAAGTAAGGGCTCAGGAATCGGGCTAAGTTCAGGAAGTGGGTCCAAATCAATAAGTTTAATGTAACACCCCGCTCCCAGAATACGTACTTAGTTGCGTATTCGGATTTTCGATCGTATTTTTCGATTTACTTCCTGTATTTGTTTTGTATTATGAATTATTTATATGATCGTTTTGTCTTGGATCCGGATTCACGGACTTGGAGTCAGCCCTAGTCTGAAAGTAACGTCTACGTACCCGCGGGATCGGGGAGTTACATTTAAGCTCAAGTCCACAATCATCTTCCCACAATGGCATGTGACTCAATGTTGGTGATTCAAGTTCAGGACTGATAGGTGTGGGAATCAAACTGACTCTAAAATATTACCTAATTCAGGTAACAGAACAGGAGTCAATAATGATTCAGGAATTTGAACTTGATCATAGATTTGAGAATCTAGGTCACATATCTCATTGGGTTCAATGATATAAAAATCAGAACTTACCAATTTATCCATAGTACTTTCAAAATTGCACAATTGGTCAAGTTCAATATGATCATCAAAAATGAGTGATTCAATTTCATGATGAATTGGAATAGGGTCTAATGTTGACTCGGGAAAAGTGAAATCAGGTGAACACACTGGAGTCATAATTGGATCAGGAAATAAAATTGAATCATCAAGTTGGGGATCATGATCATATTCATCCTCAAGTTCTATTTCAGGAAAGGAAAAACTTGCCAAATTATCAAGAATTGGAGTTTCGGCAAGTTCTAATGATGGCACTGAAATAGAATCTTGTTGTCCAAAGCAACTTGGTTCGTCGGCTCTACGAGAGTGGTCAATGATATTGGAAATGGCCGAACTGTGAGAACGTAAAGATTGAACCATCATATCTATATCATGATCACGGGCTAATCTAGCCTGAGTCATGACAGCAAGCATCTTTCATGCTGTGATTGAGAAGAGGAAGTGTAATCATGATGAATTTGTGAGTTGGTGGACTCACGCATTACCATGTCTGCGATAGATGGTAATTGTTGCTTGGACTCATGCATACTTATCATTTCCCCGATAGATGGTAATCTATTCTGAATGGGGGGATCTAAGTATGAATCATTGAAAGAATGTGGACTAGATGGATATGAAGGACAATTTGGTTGAGAATTAGACTCGGGGGACTCGAAACCATGAACTCTGTGACGAGTTGAAATTATTATGGAAATTATAGTTATAAGATGGGGGGTGTGGGTTATAGTCATTCGGATAAGACCATTCCGGCACACTAGGTTGATCAAAATTATGATATGCCGGGTTGGTAATATCCGAAAAATAGTTAGGTGTGTAATATGGATTAAAATTGAAAAAATTATTATATGCCATATCACACAAACACAAACAAACAGAAAAAAAAAAATAATCAAACAAAAAATAAAAAAATTCTAACCTAAGTTAGGGTAGACCTAGACCTAGACGACTCCTAACTAGTTAGACTGTCCACGGGAGGTAGAGTGTAGACTTTGACCACAAGTTAATCAGCCAGGTCGGGGTAAGAGTGGAGGGAGGTTTTCCGTCAAAGACGTTCCTTAATTAAATAACCACCACTCTTCAGGCTTTCGGCCCTCAATCCCCTTCCTAGACACTGATTTGGCAGGAGTCAATTTCCAACACCATCCCCCTTAGGATAATCTCCTAATTGAGTCCGAGTGTCCCTAGGGCCAACGTCTACTAATTTTTAAGTTAGGCTTGGGTTAGTGAGTGCTTGGGATGTGATTTTTGGGCTAAGGAAGGGTGATGAAATCCCCACCTTATCTTGTTAATGGGTTATGCCCTTAAGATGAATTAGTGCAAGTGTACAAGATAAGTAGATAAGATTCACTCAAAGCAGAAAATCAACCAAGAGATGAGTCCTATTCTACATGCAATGCGTACGTACCTTGCTCCAGCACTCTTCAACAGTAAAAATAAAGGAATTGAAAAGACACGTGCCTAATATGCAAACGTCTAATCAATTTTTAACTTTAATAACAATTAATTTACTGTTGAATTAATTAGCAGTATACAGGTTTATCACAGAACAAAATTAACAGAGCAGAAAACGGTATTTGCAATTTGCAGAAACCTGCAAAAATTTGGATCAGTAGTTCTCTACTATTGCCGCGGATCCGCGGCTATTGCCGCGTTTTCGCGGCAAACCAGTAGTCTCTGTTGCTCTGCCTTCGAGGGCAGAGGCTCAGAGTTGCAATATGTCCAATTCTGCTGTTGTATTTCTGTTCTCCAAACCTGCAGACAGAAAAAGAATAAAAGAATTAGTTAATTTTTTTTTTATTTAAAGAAAAACTTACCGTCCCTCCCCGGCAACGGCGCCAATTTTTGATTGAACTTTTTCCTGCACACAAAATATAAAATATTAGATCTGAGAATTAAGGTGTGCAAGTGCTCAATTCGAATCCGCTGTAGCAAAGGCTATGCGGGTCGTGATCCTCAGGGAGGGACTAGCGATGGAAGCGTTTGTAAGATTCTCTAAAATTTTTATTTATTTTATTAGTTATGATGGTATTTACAAGGAAGTGTAGTGAAAAGAATTTGAGAGAGATAGAGATAGAAATCTAAACTAAAGAAAGAAAGAAGAAAGAAAGAAACACATACCTCTTCAGTCTGCTTACCTTTTGAACCGTTGCGATGATTTACCTTTTCTTGGAAGGCGTACAAGCATGGCGTATAGGATCGTCCGCCTCCTTAATCTACACTATGAAATAAAAGACAACTATGAAGACCTGTTCATCGCCATAGGCCATCAAGGGCTCTTCTTCGGCTAGGTAGTCTCGAAGCAGTTGGTTCTCATGGTGGGTAAGACATTAGAGAGAAAATAGAAGAAAGCAAATACTGAGATACACAAGATTAAACAAGAACAAAAAAACAAAAATAATAAAAGAACAAAAACAAACCTCGATTCGATTATTAAACAATGGTGGAAAAATAAAACTTACACCGACTGTCACCATCAGTACAAGTAGATCCCTTCCTCCATGAGAACATCATTTCCTCTCAGTTTTTACAAAAAGGAAAAAAAATAAAAATTACAATGGAGGAAAGAAAATCTAAACTACAAGAAGAAAACCTAAACCCTAGATTTGGCCCTCTGGCTCTGCCTCTGGACGCTCTGTACGTTGCACTGCAGGGGGTATTTATAGGTGCAGAAGGAAGTAGAGTCCCATCACAACTCTCCACGAAAACAGGTGACGGGATAAGGTAGGATTGCCGCGGAAACGCGGCTTGGGCCGCTTTTCCGCGGCACTACAGTGGCTGCTGGCCACGCGCTTTGGCGCGTGGCTTCTCCTGGTCCGTCCATCTGGGCGTTTGCTTCTGAAAGTTCGATCCTGGCTCTTTATCGTGGGATATGGATATAACTTGGGAATCAAGTTATCTAGATTTAAAATTCTCCCAATCTCTTTTGAACGAATTTCCTTATCTCTGCATCTTATCTTTGGCTTTTATCCTCATCTGCAAGAGTTAGGGTTGGGTAGAAGTCTATCCTTCCCTCATCTTTGATATTTGCAACTTTAGCCCTTGTATATTTGCACTTTGACAATTGATATTTGCACTTTTACACTTGGGCTTCAAATATGGGCTTTTGGGCTCTTTTTAGGCTTAATTCTTTCTTTTTATTATTTCGAGGCCTGCACACAATAAATCACAAAATATTAATAAATGTGCAGAATTAAATGAATAAATATGAAAATGTGATGGTAAATGTTATGATAAAAATGCACTTTTCACTACCAATCATCATCCCTTCTTCATGTAATGCATATGTGTAGGGAAGCTAACTTAGCGTCTTCCTCTTCATGAATGTATATCGCATATAAATCCTTATTGATTGATTTGTATTACCCCTTCTTGATCTCTTTGTTTTTGACAAAAGGGGGAGAAAAATTTGATAATTTTACTTTAACCCCTTTGTTGATGATTGACAAAAAGGGGGAGAAGAATTTGAGAGTTATATGCATGTTGAGTAAGATTTATGTTTATACATATATATTTTTGTATTGCAAATAGGAGAAAAAGATTTTGATTTATGCTTGTTGCATGTTTTTTTCTCCATACTTGCATACATATCCATGTGCCTCATTGCCATATCTATTATTTATTTTTTATGCATGAGTTAAGGGGGAGCTTCTTTGAAGCTTTACTTTAATCCATGCATATATAACTTCATGAGTTTTGTCATCATCAAAAAGGGGGAGATTGTGGCCAAAAGGCCCATCACTCTAGTTTTGATGATGATCAACTCATGAAGTTATGTTTACTAATGATCTTGTGTTAATTAGTGACAGATTTATGATCAAGATCTTAGTAGGTGTGGAGCTTCAACAAAGGATTTAAAGTCAAGTTTTCGAGCTAGCACCAGTTGATTCACGAGCCTATGCATCAAGACCACATCAAGAGTTGAGCTCGTTGGATCGTGTGTGGACCAAGTCAAGAAGATGAGAAAGACTTCAAGGGAAGGCTTCAAGATCAAGACTTGTGTCTAGATATAAGATTTTTATATTTTAGATAAAATGTAAAGGATAGAATAGTTGGTGGATTGCTCAAGTATATATCACACACACACTCTTGGTTTACTTGTCTTTTCATAAAAGAATTTTCAGATTTAGAAAAGACTTTCTTTTTTGGAAAAACATAGTTTGGTTTTGGTATTCAAAGTTATATGTTTCAACCAAACCTTATTTAGAGCTTAATGTCAAAAACATAGATATTTCATCTTGATTGTGTAATGGATCATATCCATACACACTATTCTTTAAAAGTATATCTTGTTTTTGTATTTGATGAAGATTTGAAAAAACATGTTTTGGAAAAATATTGTTTTGGAAAAACAGTTTTTATCATGAGCCAAATATTTCCAAGTTACAAAAATAGTCCAATCTTTTATAACATGCTTTGATTTTGTGCAAGCATGTTTGTATATCAAAGTATATTGGTAAAACTATTTTTGTAGATTTTTTAAGTATTTTATGGGATTTTATATGAGCCAAAAAGACAAACTTTTTAATCCCAGAAAATTGTTTCAGGCTTCAGCTAGTCGACTTATACTAGCTTATAAGTCGACTAACCCTGAAGTCGGTCGACCGGGTCGGTCGACCGACGTGCACGGACGTGCACGTTTGATCTGACTGTGTGCCGGGCGACCGGGGCGGTCGACCGGAATTCAGAGACTTGCTCTCTGTTTTTCTGGGTCGACCGGGTCGGTCGACCGGTGGCTCCAACAGTCGGATTTTTGACCGCGTCGACCGGCAGCTCTGACAAGCCCCAACGGCTAGTTTTCTGGCAGCCTATAAATTGGGGGTTTTGTCATTGTTTTGGGAGAAGATTTTGGAGACCTTTAGAGCCAGTTTTCCCATTCTTTCAGAAGAGTTTTCTCCACAAAATAGAGTGCTAATACTTCCAATCAAAAGGGCAGATTTTATAAGAGTGCTAAAAGTGATTTCTTGAGTTTTTCACCATAGCTTTCATCCTTGTTTTCTCACACAACACTTGAGCTTTCCATTGCTATATCTACCCTATAGGGAGTGTTTTGTGAGAGGATTTTAGGTGATCAAGAGTTGTGATCACCAAAGTTCTACTTTGTTCCTTTGAGGAGGCGGACGTGTGTGTCCGCGTTGTTTTGAGTTCGGGTGCGGACTCGGTTGATTGAGGTGCGGCCTCGGCGAGCCGGTGGGCTTGCGGTGTGTAAGGGACTAGAGAGTCTGAGGGCTTGTAGGTGTTGCGGCACCGAGGAGAGATCCATTGGGATCTTGCATAGTGGAAATCCTTCGTGTGTCGAAGGCGGGGATGTAGAGCAAGTGTGCTCGAACCTCAAAACATACCCTTGTGTTTGCGATTGCCATTTCTCTCTCTCTCTGTCTCTTTTATATCTGCATGCTATTACTTGTCTTATCTTTACATGCTTGATATACATTGTGCTTCATAGATATATATACTTGCGTGGGATTGTTGCTAACACTTGTATTCAACCAAGAGAGCCAACGCGGCACCTCAACCCATTCAAGGGGAATCTAAAGGAGTTTGTCCAGAGCCCTTCACGGGGAATTCAGCAACACTCTTTGGTTATACGTGGTGTTTAGTGTAAAAGTTTAATTAGGTCATAATTATTTTTAGCTTCCGCATCATTTGCCATTAAGTGACCATTAGATTAGCTATCACCTATTCACCCCCCTCTAGGTGAACTTACATATAGTTTACTAATCTTCTACCACAACCCATAGTGTTAGTCTCAAAGAGTGAAAATCATATTGAAACAAGTAACATCCATCCTAAGTTATTAATTGAAATTCAAGCAAGATAAATAATATTGGAACTCTAACTAGTGTGCACTAATAAAGATTAAACAATTGTTCATCCTAACTTCTAAGTATAGCATAAGAGAAATTTTAACTCAAAGTTATGCTATCAAAGTTCTTAAGTATGAATTTATGAAGAATCATTTAAAAGTGTACCCTAAGTTAAGAAAACCTAATTATCAATTCATCTTCGAGAAGACTATTTTAATCCTAGGGTTTCTAAAAATGGATATCAATCAATTCACTTTCTAAACTAAACTAGGGTTGATCGAGAGATTAGCAAACTACAAATTGAATTTAGTTCTTCATCTTTTTTATTTTATTTTCAATTTTTGTTTTTAATGTGAAAAATTGCCTGAAAGAGAGAAGAAGACAAATAATCGATCTTAGCAGAAAAAATTAAATAACAATAAAATTAAATAACATAGAAGAAAGAGTAACCTTTTATTGAATTCACTTCCAAATACAACGCTTCTCTCCTTCTTCAAAATATGTTTCTTTGAATAAAAACGAAATTACAAGAATTTTTGAAAAGAGAAAATCTAAAGAAAAACCCTAAGCTCCCGTCTCTGGATCTCCCTCTCTGTTGCTCTGTAGGGGTATTTATAGGAGATATAGGAAGTAGAGTCCCAGTACAACTCCCACACGAAAATACGTAACCATCCCAATCTAAATGGCCGCGGAAATGCGGCTATGGCCGCGTTTCTGCAGCTATAGCGTGGCCACTGGCCACGCGTTTTCTTGCGTGGCCTCCTCTGGTCCGTCCATCTGGGTATCTCCTTCTGGATTCTGTATGCAGACTCTTTATCTTGAGAATTCGGGATAACTTGGGAAGCAAGTTATCATAAATCCGAATTTTTAAAATGATTTTTATCTTTAAACTCTTCTCCTTTTATCTTTAGCCTTGTCTTGCAAGCAACTAAGGTTGAGTAGAATTCCATCTCATCTTATCCTTTTCCTCTTCTTTTAGCAATTAGGAGTTCTATCTTATCCTTCCTTTTCCTCCCTTAGATTTTAAATAAAGAATTTAAAATCCAAGTTTAGATTAGGTTAGATAATGGAGAAACTTCTAAATTACTAAATTTATTTGCATGTGGGCTTGTGAGATTCTGGGCTTTTGGGCTTTACTTTTGCTTTATTTCTTTTATTTTTTAATTACTCAAGGCATGCACACATTAAACAATAAAACATTAGTAGCAGTGCTTAATAAAAGAATAAATAGGAATGATGGTAAATGTGATGATAAATATGCACTTTTCACTATCTATCACACCCCCACACTTATCTTTTTGCTCGTCCTCGAGTAAAAATCAAAAAGAAAGAGAAAAAGATAAGAAAAACTAATTTATCCTAGCTCACTTTCGTAGGCATCACGGTTGCACTTAGCATGTGCAACAAGCCGTTAACCCCTAAGTTACCCTAGAGGACGAGTGTTGTCTCGTGAGGGTTTTCAGCGGATTACACCCACAAAATCCATAAAAGAAAAAAAATAATGTTAGTGAATTAGTTAAATTATTTATTTATTTATTTTATTTATTTTGAGAAAGGATCGAAATATTTGAAATATGTTTGAAGAAACTAAGCAATCTATAAGTTTTAGGATTATCATTTTTATTTATTCTTAAACTTAGTTTTTATATAATAAATTGTTATCCATTTTAGGTAAGAATCAAATTGAATTTTATATAGTCTCTTTCGTTACCCTAAGTCATATGCATCCTTGTGAATCTTTTTACTAGGAATTCTTTAACTTGGACTCTCATGCCTCTTTATTATTATTTTCTCTTCTCCTTTTTTTTTTAATATGTATAACTCATCTAATTTTCTTTGTGTAAGTATCAAGGCTTCTTGAGGCCCTCATACCTAACTAATCGATTATTAGATGTGTTAATACATATATAATATTTCATGATTTTCTTAGGCTTTCTAATCCACCTATGTAGTGAACCTAAGGTCGGTGGCTCCCAAACTTGTTGGTTTTAGGGCACCGGGTGAGAAAACACCCCACGGACTTAAGAATTCGAGTGAACTAGGCCACAAAATCAAGATCTTAATTTGTAAAATTACCGTAAGACGTGAATACTTATGCTTCTTGAGGTACATGTATCCAGCTTATTTAGTAAATTTTTATATATATATATTTTTTTATTAAAATTTTTTATAAGGCACAAGAGTCTTTGTCTTAGAATCCTACAAATGAAAGTGTAGGTATGCACATTTTATTAAGGTAAAAATTAAGACTAATTAATTATTCAATTTTTCCTCCTATACCAAGAATATCCAACAATTTATTTTATTTTGACCAAGTTTTAGAAATCCTAATCATGATTTTTCTAATTCTTAAGATTAACTTGGATTTCTTTCAAAAGATAAGTCAAAATATTGTCTCCTTTGTCAAAAAAAAAAATATATATATATATATATATATATATATATATATATATATATATATATATATTAGAAGTTAAGCGTTAGTACCCTCCCCCACACTTATCTCATGCATTGTCCCAATGTATGAATGAAATACATGAATACATGAAGTAAAGTGTAAAAAGAGAAATAAAAATAATAATATACAAATATATGTACAACACATGCATCTCCTCACCTAGATCTTTTTAGGATTTAGCCCTCTTGCTCGCTTCCCATCATTCCAATGGGTTCTCTTTATAGGGCACAATGGGGAGGCCAACGTTTTTATTTTAGCTCTCTTTCTCCCCAGTCTCATCTTCTTTAAGCTCTTCTTCATCATATGTTCACATCCATTATTCAAAAATTGATTACCATCACACCTTTCAGTTGGAACGTCCTCACTATGAATGCCTAAAAATTCTAGCTCAGTTTCATACATCTCCTCAAAATTTAGATCAACACTTCTCCTGAAAGTGTATAATTAACTAACATATCCCTAATCGGTTCATCTAAACATAGGAGTTCTTTTTCAAAGAGGTTTTCAAAGGTTAAGTCAATATGAGGTTCTTGAATTATATTCTCATGCGATATATCATTGATTGGCTCATCGACATTGAAGACACTCAAATCAAATTTTCTTTTTTTAAGGGGACTCTAAAATATAATCTCCCACATGTATCGTCTTATTAATAAAATCGCACTTATCCTCAAATAATTCATCAAGAAATAGAGACTCATTTTCACTTTCTTTTTCACAAATGTTCTCAATGAAGTTTACCTCAAACGTTTGGTCTTTTATCTTACGAGGTTGTTTTTCTAGGTTGAAAACATTGACCTCTTTAGTCATGTCTCCAAAGGTCAACCTCATGGATCCGTTCCTACAATTTATGATCGCATTTGCAGTTGCAAGGAACGGACGCCCCAAGATAACGGGAGTTTGAAACCTAGGAGTGGATACAGATTGGGTCTCAATAACAATAAAATCTACTGGGTAGATAAACTTCCCAACTCGGATAAGGACATCGGTAATTTCTCTTTTGAGAATTTTTACAGATCGGTCAGCTAATGGATTGTAACTTTAGTCGGACTAAGCTCGCCCAACCCAAGTTGTTGGTAGACTGAGAAAGAGAGTAAGTTGATACTTGCTCCCAAATCAAGAAGGGCATGATTAATTGCTGTTTGACCTATTGTGCAAGAAATGGTAGGGCAACCGGGTCCTTGTACTTGACAGGGATTTGATTGGACAATAGCTCACTAATGTTAGTGGCTAGAAAAACCTTCTTGGGCACATTAGTCTTTCTCTTCTTTGTGCACATGTCCTTAAGAAATTTAGCATAGTTAGGGACTTGTTGGATTGCATCAAGAAGAGGTACATTGATTTTGACTTGATTAAAAATCTCGCGTATCTTATCCATTTGTGCACCTTGCTTGTTTTAAGCCTATTTGGGTAAGTGCTATAGGTTTGTGCATATTCTCGGCTGACTTATCTTTTTTAGTGTTGTCGTGAAAATCACCTAGAGGGGGGGTGAATAGGTGATATAACTAATCTATGAACTAAATGCGGAATTTAAAAACTTAATTGCAATGCACTCAAGTGTGATCAACAAATGATGCACACACAACCAAGCCAAGCAAATATGAATGCACAATATAAATAATTGTAAGGCACAAAGTAAAGAGAGAGATAGAGAGAGAGTCAATGGATCAAGCGCAAACAACAAGATATGTTTCGAGGTTCGAGCACCCAGCTCTACATCCCCGCCTTCGACACACGAAGGATTTCTAATCCACTAGCTAGTCCACAAAGACTCTCACAAGGAGTACCCAACTTCTCTCTTTACAACCACAACCTCCTCCTTGAGGCAAGCTCCAATCCAACAAAACAATCACCTCACAACTTGAGGGATTAGCATAAAGTAAACACAAGGATCACCTCACAACTTGAGGGATACAACCCAAGGCACAAAGCCAAGTAAAGATTGGGTTTACAACTTGGTGGTCTAAGAATCAACCACAAATAATTCTTCCTCCACACAAAGATCCTATAGAATGAGATAGTAGATTTTAGCTCAAGTGTGGAGAAAACCAAAGGAATGAAAATCAAAAATCACAAAGAAAAATCCTTGGGAAAAACTGAAACTAAGATAGAGAAGTTCAATCAAAATCTTTTCCCAAAAACCCTTTCTTTGATTTTCCGAACCCTAGTAAAAATACCAAATAGATTGTTCAATTCAAGTCCAAAAACTTCTTTTGATTGATGTGTACACACCAGAGAGTAGGAAAAAATTCGCACCAAAAATCTTAGAGAAAAACTCTTTCCAATGGGGTATTTATAGACCCCAGAAAAATATAGCCGTTGGCAGCAGAAAATGCCAGAAATATACTGCCGGTCGACCGGTCCGGTCGACCGTCCAACGGTCAAATTCTGCCCGTTGGCAGCTACCGGTCGACCGCCCGGTCGACCCAAACAAACAGAGAGCTCTGCTCTCAGACCCGGTCGACCCGGACGGTCGACCATCCCTGTCTGCCAAACGTGCACAGATCTGTGCACGTCGGTCGACCGACCCGGTCGACTGACTTCATGCCACGTCGACTTGGTCAGAAGACTAGTCGACTGGTGAAGCCTGGAACAGAAAAACAGTTTAAAAATATTTTGAAAAATCTTTTAACACTTCTAAAAATCACCAAAAATAGTTTTATCATTTTGCATTGATATATAAACATGTGGTTAAAAGTTTTGACTCAAATATCAAGCAATTAAAACTATTTTTGTGTCTTATCATTTTTTACCAAAACCAAAAACTGTATTTTCTAAAACTTAGATTTTGAATAGAAAATACATTTTGTCCAAAATTCTTTCAAACACAAAAACATGATATTTAAACGCTTTGAAGCATGATGCATATGGATAGAAATCCAATATACATGAAACAAATATATATCATAGTTTTGTCTTTTAATTCCAAAAATAAGTTTTGTTAAAACACAAAACCTAAAACACATGAAATAGGTATATCAAAGTAAGTTTGTCTAAGTAGTTGAAGCATGCATGTATATAGAACAAATCTAATATACATTAAACCTTGTAAACTTGTTTTGATATAATATCTATTCATGCAAACCAAGATCGGTTAAACCAAAAACCGAAAACCAAAACATGAAACGTGTGTGTTGTGAACTTGAGCTTATCATACTATTCTAATCTTTACAATTTGGATCTAACACAAACTAAACTATGGTACCGATGTCTTCTTGTAGAGCGCAATCTCCAAGCCGACTAGATCCAAAACTCTTTGATCCACCGAGCAAGTGCTATATGTGATCTTTGACGCTCGGCTCTTGAATCAACATGTGAAAGTTGATTTGGAAGCTTTCACAAACTAATATCTTGATTAATGATCTGAAACTAAAATCACAAAATTATTAGTACACATAACTAATGAGTTAATCATCATCAAAACTAGAGTGGAAGGCCTTTGGGCCAACAATCTCCCCTTTTTGATGATGACAAAACTCATGGAGTTATATATGCATGGATTAAAGTTAAGCTTCAAAGAAGCTCCCCCTTAACTCATGCATAGGGATAAACAACAAATATGTGCAATGAATACTAAACATGAAACATGCATAGATATGTATAAACAATAAAGAGGCTCTAGATACCAATGAAATTTTCAAATCAAAACAAATAAACATGTTCTAGATAGCCAATTAAACTAAACACGCTTAACAAACTAATGATCTCTTTTACAAGCTCTTGATATCAAAAAAAACATGTTTTATAAATAATGCTTTGATACCAAATGAACTTAATAAAAACATGCATACAAACATGCATATAACTCAAATTCTTCTCCCCTTTTTGTCAATCATCAACAAAGGGGTAAAAAATAAAGTTAATAAAAACATATCTTCTTATATACAAAACACGGAATCATCAAGGATGCTCTCCCCTTTTTGTCTAAAACAAAAACAATATTAATTAGGGTCAAATCAAATATGATATCAATTAAAAATGTGTCAATGAAGTGCATCTAGATACTAATTAAAAATGAAACTATACCAATTGAAAAATAAAAATCTTGATACCAAATGATAAGTAAACAACAACTTTCCAATTGTAAATAAACAATTTTGATACCAATTGAAATTAAACATTACAAATTTGAATACCAATTGAAATTAAACAATTGAAATTAAACATGAATCTTGATACCAATTGAAGTTATTATACTTTAAATCATAAGATACCAAATGAAATTATTTTTTCTATCATAAAGTAAGGGAGTGGAATGTAAAGTCCATAATAAACCAAATACCAATTGAAAGATAAAATCAAATTTTCTCCCCTTTATGAAATACCAACTAAAACTATGATAGAGCTTGTATATGGATGCCAATTGAAAACTAATCAATTGAAATAAAGTTGAAACTCAAGCTTATCATAAACAAGATTTGTGCTTGACAATATAGAAATATAGGAAGCACAAATAAAACACATATATGTATGAAAAGATGAATACCAATAGAAATTGATACCATTTGAAATGAAAAGCATACATACACAATAAACATATGAGTATACAAAAAAAAGATCAAAATGATACCAATTGAAAGAGTTCAATGATACCAATTGACATAACAATAAAAGCATGTGTATACCTCATAACCTATACCTCCCAATCATGGTTCAAGTTTTAAATGATTTTCATTTTAAGGCATTCATGAACATGATCTCCCATCCAACCACCCTTTGATGGTAGGGGTTTTCAAAATAGGTTTACAAAATATAGTATGTTTGAAAACTACTACCAAGGAAGAATATCACAACTAGTTATATGAATCAACTAGTACGAGATCCTTCAAATAAGGAATAACAAAATATTTTTCATGAAGACATATGTAAAACCACATGGCACTAAAACACTCAAAATCCATATAGCACAATTTGTACTCATGAAAACTAAGTCATGAGAAACATTTAAATAAGGTGAGTGTACAAGTGTTGTGATAGACATATCAACATGAAAATGGACAATCAAGCTCAATATTGAAAACATGAAATTCATCTAGGATGTGAAATCACCAATTGAAACCATCTTAAAAACATGAAATTCATCATAAATGTAAAATCACCTAACAAACATGAAATTCATCCAAACGATTTAAACTTCAAGCATATGTATGTCATGTACAAACTAAAGTATAAATACATATCCTAAACACAATGAGTCCACAAAAGTATATGCATGAAGGCACGTGGCTCAAGGATGTATATGTATATCTAATAGTTTGGATAAGATAGACATATACATGAAGTTAAAACATATGATCATGAAAACATATCCAAATTGAGGAATACAAGTTAGAATGCATGAATCATCAAAACTAGACTATACTAGCACATCTAATGGGTACAAATAGGCATTCAAGCACAAACATAAAAAGATTTACTTGTTGCCCATTCTATGTACAAGTATAAATCCTAGTTTTCATGAAAACTAACATGTAAACATATATTCAAATCATGAAGCATAAAACGACACATAGATCAACATGAAAATCATAAAATGATCATAATAATCAAAAACATGAATTATTAAAATAAAAAGTCATAGTCAACCATATGATTATCATGACAAAGACATGTGCATTAGATCTATGATTAACATGATAGCTAAAACATAAAGAGAACACAAAATATGGGTCCATACTAAACATGGGTGATCTCAAAAGCTATACATGCATGTCAAGGTCTAATAAACATGACATATATCATACTAATCATGAAACAATAAAAACATGAGTCATCAAAAACAAAACATCATAAACATCCATATGATCATTATGTATATGCATGTACATTAGATCTAGGCATACATGATAGTACTAAACAAGGTGAGAACACAAGGATAAGATTCATATAAAACATGGGTGTCTCAAGTAACTAAACATGTATAACACTAATCTAATCAACATGACATAAGCATATGAACAAGACATGCTATGAATAGATGAACATGAAAAACATGCAAATAAAAATGGGAGTTAGAGAATGATACCAAAACCGATGAAGGTGCATCTCTAGTTCTCCAAACCACGGTGGTCCTCCCACCAAATTCCCTTGAGAGTGAAGCATCCAAATGGTTCTCTTTTAAGCTTAGAACGCATCCACCTCAAGGCACCAATACTCTCACGTGATGCGAGAGCTCCACCTACATCAAAAAGTATAGAGGTGGTCTTGGTACCCATTTCCTTTTGGGTCCATAGGGTTAGTACTTTTTCTAACCCAAACAAGATTATTTGCTAAATTTTCAACATGTAAACGATCATAGCAAAATCTAGCAAGATGGCCTTTTCGACCACAATGTGTACATGTGTACACATGAGCATACATGTTATGGTTGTGTCCGTGATGAGCATGTGTATGCCGTGGAGTGTGTGCATGCAAAGATGGACCTTGTTTCTTGCGAACCAAGGTTCCAAACGTGAATGATTCAATGTGCATTGGCTCAAAGTGGAGCCCAAACATTCAACACTTTTCTTCAAAACATTTATATCATTTTCAATAGTGGAAGACAAAGTGGAGCATGCAATAGGTGTGCAAGAAGAAGAAGCTATACTAGCATGGCACACATGAGAATCAATATCAATTTTTAAAGATTCATTTTCTTTAAAACCAAATCCAATTCTTTTGTAATGGACTCAATTTTATTTTCAAACAGGTTATCTTAAACAAAATCCAATTTAGAAGATAAAACCTCATTGTTTTTCACAACATCATCACAATCATCTTACTTTTTAAAAGTTTATTTTCCTTTAAAGCAAGTTCAAGTTGAGATTTAAGTGAGTCACGTTCACTTGCAATCTCTTCTTTTTCTTGCAAAATCAATTCAAAATTGGAACACAAATCCTTTAATTCATTTGTCAAAACAAGGTTGTCCTCTTTCAAAAGATTGTGTTTTTTCAAGAAATTTTCAAGCTTTTTGAGCAAGTTCCAATTAAAGATTGAACATCTAAACATCCATAGTAATAGGAACTAGAGCTATCATCTAATTGAGTGTCCGATTGTACCTCAAGGGAGTTCTTCCCGTGGACATGAGGCAATGCTCTTCGGACTTTTCTCTCTTAGATCTCCTCATCTTGTTGATTATCCTTGGAAGCTCGGGAGACGTCAATAAGCTCCAAACTGCAAAAGCCGAGTCATAACGATCAAACACGGGTAAAAGATGTTTATTAAGAGATGCTCTAAGTGCTCTAAGTGCTATGCATTTGCCTTTTTTGCTTGCTACTATTAGGGAATGATTCCATAGTGGAGGCTTGATAAACTAGATGTCCTAGTCTTTTCAAATGGCTACTCATATTGGCCTTCCAAGCATCAAGTCTAATATGGTCAAACATAGGAGGGCAATCCATGAGTGCAAACTAAATGAGTGCAAATGAAATGCAAATGAAGATTAGCAAACCAAGACCCCACTCCTAGGTGGTTAAACCTAAATATCAGGAGCGTAGGCTCTGATACCAATTGAAATCACCTAGAGGGGGGTGAATAGGTGATATAGCTAATCTATGAACTAAATGTGAAATTTAAAAACTTAATTGCAATACACTCAAGTGTGATCAACAAATGATGCACACACAACCAAGCCAAGCAAATATGAATGCACAATATAAATAATTGCAAGACACAAAGTAAAGAGAGAGATAGAGAGAGTCAATGGATCAAGCGCAAACAACAAGATATGTTTCGAGGTTCGAGCACCCAGCTCTACATCCCCGCCTTCGACACACGAAGGATTTCTAATCCACTAGCTAGTCCACAAAGAACTCTCAGAAGGAGTACCCAACTCCTCTCTTTACAACCACAACCTCCTCCTTGAGGCAAGCTCCAATCCAACAAAACAATCACCTCACAACTTTGGGATTAGCACAAGCAAACACAAGGATCACCTCACAACTTGAGGGATACAACCCAAGGCAAAAGCCAAGTAAAGATTGGGTTTACAAACTTGGTGGTCTAAGATCAACCACAAATAATTCTTTCTCCTCACACAAAGATCCTATAGAATGAGATAGTAGATTTTAGCTCAAGTGTGGAGAAACCAAAGGAATGGAAATAAAAAATCACAAAGAAAAATCCTGGGAAAAACTGAAACTAAGATAGAGAAGTTCAATCAAAATCTTTT